>VZRH01003833.1:130946-151994 GCA_013397555.1 Urocynchramus pylzowi | reverse complement strand
AAAAAAAAAAAAAATCCAGTGCTTCAGATCTAAAGTAGCTGTCAACAACTTGAATGCACAGGTTCTGAAAACAATGGAAAAAAGAAAGATATGCACCTTCAGCTTTGCACTGAACTTTGTCCACCTCCAGATCTTCCATCTGTAGAGCCGGAACAGAACCTACCATCCCATCTACCCAAGGGCACCGTGGAACTCATTCCTGTGAAGTGATCAGCAGAGTGACAAACCCCACTGAGCAGTCTACCAGAAAGCCATTTCAGAAGCACTCTGTATGCAGAGAGCAGTGCATGGGAGACAAGGCACAGAGCCCTGCCCAGACACAGAAGACCCAGCACTTGAATTTTCCCCAAAACATCAGCTGGAGAGATCCACTTAAAATTAAAGATAGGGTATATCTTATCCTTGTAACTACAGGAGATATGAAGAGGTAACCCTATAGCAAGTATTTATTTCAGGGCTCTAAATCTATCAGTACAAGGAACAATTCCAGGAACTGTGAGAATTTTCCATATAAGGTATTGCCTGTTTGAAGCAGCTATATTCAACATTAGATAAAGAGGAACAGCCAGGGATTTACTTGCCAGACTCTTTTTTTTTTTTCCTAATGCAGTAAAGCTACTCAAAAATAGAAGACTAACTAATATGGGAGTAATTGAAGTTGTAGCACATCTGCATATCTACAGTAACTAGCTACACTAAAACATAAGTAATTCATATCAAAAGCACTCTTTAATCATTTTAAAGGCCAGACTTTACTTTAAAAAGAGTATTAATCTTATGCAAGAAGAATGTCAGCCAACCCTAAGAACCGATATTCAGTAATTTTAAAGACTAGTGTATACGTTACATATCCAACACCAAGATACTTTACTTTTGTGCACGTAACTTTTACACAGAAAGATCTATTTTCATACCTCCATAATGATCACAGTCCCCACCATCATCGAATACATGTCATATTGTGCCACTTGTTTGCTTAATGAAGAACTCAAAGTCTTGAGGGCCTCCAAGTATTGCTTCAGGACCTTCTTGCCAAGATTTAAGAGTATTTCTGAATTATTCCCCTCTAAATACAGTTTGATCCAATTACCATGGGATTTTTCTGCTATCTTAAAATGTTCATATCCAGGATCTGGAGAGAAGGAGAGAAAAGAAAAGAAGCAAGAGGATCCATGAACAGAGAAAGATTACTTGGAGATGGGATAACATTTTTACATTTGCTTGTACAACATATAAAAACACATAATTGCTATGGCAATTGAAAATTTTTTCACAGGTACAAAATTACACTATCTTTCTGCAGCAATACCAATTACTTGGCATACCAGCAATTAATTCTAACCTAATAAACTGTCAAGACCTCTAACAATTGACAAACTTATTAAAATAACCATTCATTTTTACAAAATGTTTTCAGGACAAACAATTTAAATGCTTCAAATACTGCAGGGGGGAAGAAAGCAATGTTGTCCACCTGAACTACTCATTATCCAGAACACATTGTATAAGATAAGCAGGAAATTATCAAATAGCTGATGTCTAGGGAAAACACCAAAGGAGACAACACACACATCACATCAGCTGGTAGTATGGGCTGGATGAGTGGATGGTGAAGGTGGACTGAGAACTAAAAGAAAGGCAGAGCTCAGAGGGTTTTAATCAGCAGTGTAAAGTCTATCTAGTTGGAGGCCTGTTAGTAGCAGCATCCCTTAAGGGTCAACATTAGGTCCAAAGAAGCTTAACTTATTCACCAGTGACTTGGATGAAGGCACAGAGGCCTCCCGTGAGCAAGTTCCCAAATGACACAAAGATGAGGGGGTGGCCTATACCCCAGAGGGATGTGCAGCCCTTCAGAAGGACCTGGACAGGCTGGAGGGATGGGAAGAGAAAAAAACATCTGAAATTCAACAGAGGCAAGTGCAGGGTCCTGCACCTGGGGGGGAACAACCCCAGGCACCAGCACAGGCTGGAGGTGACCTGCTGGGAAGCAGCTCTGTGGAGAAGGACCTGGGGGTCCTGGTGGACAACAAGCTGTCCATGAGCCAGCAGTGTGTCCTGGGGGCCAAGAAGGCTAATGGGATCCCGGGTGCATTAGGAAGAGCATTGTCAGCAGGACTAGGGAGGAGATCCTGTCCCTCTGCTCAGCCCTGGTGAGGCACATCTGGAGTGCTGTGTCCAGTTCTGGGCTCCTCAGGACAAGAGAGACATGGAGCTCCTGGAGCAGGTCCAGTGGAGGGCAACAAAGATGATGAGGGGACTGAAGCCTCTCTTCTATGAGGAAAGGCTGAGGGAGCTGGGCCTGTTCATCTTCAAGAAGAGATGGCTGAGAAAGGACCTCAGAAATGTCTGACAGTATCTGAAAGGAGGGTGTCAAGAGGATGGAGCCAGGATCTTCTCCATGGTGCCCAGCAACAGGCAGGAGTCTGCATGTTGACAAGAGGCAACACAGGAACACAGGAAGTTTTTTACTTTGTGGGTAGCTGAGCACTGGAACAGGTTGCATGGAGAGGCTGCAGAGCCCTTTTCTCGAGATATTCAAAAGTTGTCTGGACACATTCCTGAGTAATGTGCTGTAGGGACCCTGCTTGAGCAGGGTGGTTGGATTAGATAACCTGCAATGATCCAGTCCTACTTTACCTAATCTGTGATTCTGCTTTTCAAATACTGGTCATTGAATACAGTGTGCATTCACAATACAAATTCAGTTGATAACACATGGAAAGCAAGAGCGTAACTTTCAGAAACTCACATCTCACTGGAATGTATGATATGCATGAATATTCACATTTATCTGCATTTTTTTCTGAAAAATAGATGTCTAATTTCACTTCATACTAATAGTACTTGCTATTTCCCTGCAATTTCATTTGAAAGGTAATGATAACTTAAGTACCAAAGGTCAATTTGGAAATTTTATATAACTTGGAGCTCTTCCCTTCTTAGTTGAAAGTAGGGTGAAACATTTGCTGGGCAGTTTCAGACAAGAAAGTGAATGAAATAACAAAACAATGAGTGAAATAACTTTGGTGTCACAAAGACTTAAGTTGTGGCTCTTTTTCACTCCTCGTAGATGAAGAGCATATTCTACTTGGAAAAAAAACTACTTTATTTTCTGTTAAGCCTTTTCAGCAAAAAATTAAATTATTAAATCCAGAAACATTTTAAATTTTATTTCAAGTGAATGAAGGTGAATGAAGTATTTCTATTCTCAATTCGTATAGTCATGAAAGAATCGTGCTTACTATCTGCAAGTCTTATCATACAAGACATTTCATCATCTACTGTGGGCTGAATTCAAGGTGAAAATTTTAAAAGGCAGTGTTTAACTCAAAATGTCCAGTCTGTTTTCCCAAGACTTTTAGCAGACTCCAAGGCATGTCCAAGGGGTCTGCAGGGGGCTTGCAGGGATCTGCCAGAAAGTACAATCCAGCCAGCAGCAAACGCCTGTATATCAAGATAGCTGCCAGTGCACACAGAGGATTTCATTTCCTTCCTGTAATTCTTTTAACTTCCCTGTAAAGTTTCTCATTCAGTATATTTGAAATAAGAGTTAAACATTCATATGTTTGAGGACATCCATAAAAGATCATATAAAATGAGCTTTAATCAAATTGAGATTTGACATGACACTTTTACATTATACAGAAGACGGAAATGAGTTCAAGCTATATTTTGAAACATAAATAAATTCCCTCCACATCTTCTGCTCCTATTCTGCTCCCTTTTCATGCTTCTTGACTAGTTTCCCTCTTCATTCCTTTTAGCATTTTTATTTCATTCTCATCTACTCCTTTCCATGCTAACTGCTCACCAAAACCATTGTGTCCATGTTATGAAAGATGACTTTTA
The DNA here is from genome assembly GCA_013397555.1 of Urocynchramus pylzowi. Classification (NCBI taxonomy): domain Eukaryota; kingdom Metazoa; phylum Chordata; class Aves; order Passeriformes; family Fringillidae; genus Urocynchramus; species Urocynchramus pylzowi. The sequence continues at coordinate 148,145 of VZRH01003833.1, read as the reverse complement.
GCCGAACTCTCATGAATGAATGATTTAAAGATCTTTCAGACAGAAATAAAAGACCATGGCTGCCAAATTTCATTGGAGAACTCCAGTTACATTGGTTCAGTGGCACATTTATATGCAGAAGGCATAAAATATTAAGGGTCATGGATACTAAGTTGTTGGAGAAGCATTTTGGTAACAGGCATGTAATATTAGCAAGTCACTCCCGTACAGGATACTTATAAGACAAGTCAAAATTGAATCAAAATCCAAAGCAAGCTTGCCCAGCCGCAAATTTCACAAAGCACTGGCAGTGTTTCATTTGCATAGTATTACATTAGTAATTTGTGCTTCAGCCTCACTACCATCTTATCACAACCAGATGGGTAAGCTTTGCAAGCATCTGTTTGACAATAATTTCACTTAGTTCCAGTCACAGGCAGCAACCATTTAAAAAGAGTTATAAGGAAAGAATGAATAATGTAAAAGTGACTTCTCCAGTTTCAACATATAGATGTCCCAGTAAAAGTAAAATTATTTTAATCTAATACACGTTCAGGATCAGTCCCAAATTCAAAAGCTTGCACTCATTTTAATAACACCAGCCAACGTGCTCTCAAGCATGACTCTTCATTCCACTGTAAAATGTCTTTCAAAGAAAAGGTCCTAATTTATTATTCAACTGGATGTTCAGAAGTTCAGAACATGGGGGAAGCATTGCTGTCTTACACTGAGGTATGAACTTGCTCAAAAACTCAAAGTGTGTTTTTAGATAATTCTTCTCTCAGCTTTTTAATTTCTGCTAGCTATTTTTATTCTCCTTTTTCAGACTTTTTCTTTAGCTGCATGTATCCACATCTATCAAAAGAAAACCTCATACCTCACACTACAATTTATTAGGATGTTTCAAAAATATGTTTTAAATAATAAAGTCCTTAGTCAACCTTCAAGTTTTTTATGTGAAATTTAATTTACCTGATGATATGTTTAAGTGTGAGTATTCTTTTGAATCTCAATAAAGCAAAGCCCAAGTCCCATTAAATGTTGTGCAACCTCTTAGTTTGAAAATGCACGTTTATATGAACAAACATGGGGGCAAAAGTTACTGACCTGCCTTCATTCTGTCTTATTAACAGATATATTTAAAACACACTTGAAGTTGAAAATAAATTTTTGTGTAGTGTTACAGTTTGCTGTTAACATTGGAACAGATGTATTCAGGGAAATCCACGGCTTCTCTATGAAACAGCTTGTTAAAATCATTCTGCCTTCCCATCTGACAGCAATTCAACTCAACTGACAGCTGACTTCATCTCATTGTGTTAAGAAGGAAACTAATATTCCACCAAAAATGAATGTATATTTTGCAACATAGCTTAAAATGGGTGAGTCTTTTCCTCACTCAGTCATCACCCTCATGGTCCCAACAGCTGGTGCTCTAACCCCTGTGCTGTAAATTACAGCACTGGATGGGAATGCTATGTTTTCCCCTTCAGTAAAGCGTACTAGTTTTGACCTCAAGAGGAATTTATTTTTTTTTTTAAGCAGCAAGGCTCATGCTATCCTCGTAAGCATTTTCAAGTATATCTTTCACTTTTAACTGAAGCTCCTGTCATAGCCATTTCTTTTAGCATTGAACTGAAATGTTATGATCCACTAATTGTTACTAGAGGAGAATGTGCATTAGAAAGCTTGAAACTGCAGCAGCAGTTTCAATATGAGTGATGTCCAGCTAAGCAAATGGGAGTGATGTCCAACTGACTTCAACTATCTTTTGGGGTTTCTTTCACTCAAAAAACCTGGCAGCAGACCTTGTCTGTGGAATTCAGAAATTATATAGCCCAAGAGCTGTCAGCACAACTCTGACGAGTGTCCAGATGTTCTACAAATACGAATTAAAAGGGTCTGAGCAGGGTGAGCTACAGAAGATTGCTCAGATCTGTGTCCAGTCAGGTCTTGAATGTTTACAGGTATGAAGCTTCCACAACCTCTCTTTCCAACTCATTCCAGTGTTTGACAAATCTTACCTAAAAAGATCTCATCCAAATTTTTTGTGAGGACCAGCAATTAGACCCTGGTCCCATCTTGTTTATTCCCTCCCATCATATATTACCTACATAGGTAAGACCCCTCCTAAACAGTCTAGCACCCTCAGCCCCTCCTCATACGACAGACAGTTTCAATCCCTTCATCACCTTCATGACCATGCATAGCACTTACTATGTTATACCCACTAAATTATGGTACTGAGAAGCCCACCACCAGACCCAAGACTCCCGATCCCTGCTCACCACAGCTGATACAAGGGGCAGGACTGACCAGCTAAAGACTGTCCTCCTAATACCACCTTGGATGCTATTGCCCTTCCTATCATGAGGGTGTTCTGCTGCCCGATATTCAACTTGGTGTTCCCAGTCACCCTGTGGTGGTTCTTCCAGCTGCTTCCAGTCAAAACCCAATCTGCAATGATACATTGGGATTATTTATTACCAGGTGTAGGATTTGGCATTTCCCTTTGCTGAACCTCAAGAGGTTCCTGTCAGCCCATTTCTCCAGCCTGTCCAAGTGCTTCTGAGCAGGAGACCCACCTATTGCATCAAGCACTTCTCCCAGATTTCTGTTGTGTCCTTCTCTTGCTGGGATGCCACATTGTCCCACTGACCAGATCATTGATGAAGATGTTAAATAGTTCTGGCTTGAGTCAAGCCCTGTGGTTGATCACAACAGCCTTCAGGGGGACATTGTGCTGCTGATCACATTCACACGAACCCAGCAGGTGAGCCACTTTTCAGTCTATCTCACTGTCCAGTTATCTAGCCTGAAATGCAACAGGATGGCTGAAGCACCACATGAGCAGCACCATGGATGTTGAAAGTAAGACTTCCTCTAGTTGTCTGAAAAGCTACGAATTCCTTACAATCCAACTGTCTGCCTAGATGCCCATCAAATATTGCCCATGTTGGTCTGTGAACTAATCCTGACCCAGAAGTTCTCAACTATTTCATCATCCACTCCCAGGCACAGCTACATGCCTGTCACCACTCTCTCTAACATAAAGATCAATTTTCCCTCCTCACATTCCCAACTTACAAATTTAGAATTGCAGAATTATTCAGGCTGGAAGTTGCTTTTAAGATTATCTCGTTCATCGCCAGCACTGTTAATGGAGACATCTTTCACTACATCACCACTTGCTATTGGTTTCCAATTAGACATTAAGCCACCAGCTTTACACACAGGCAGCCAATTTCTTATTCATTACAGAGTCATTTGTCAAACCACATCACTAACAACAGCAGCAGGAATGTTCAGGGAGGCCTTACCAAAGGCCTTACAGAAGTCTAAGTAGATGACACATCTTTTGTCCACTGATGCATTTACTCCATCATAGAAGGACACTAAATTAGCCAGGCACAATTTGCCCATGGCAAAGTAGCATCAGTCATTTCCAATAACCTTTTTGTCTTCCACACATTTTGATATGTCTTCCATGAAGATCTGTTTTGTGATCTTACCAAGAACAGAGGTGAGGCTGACTGGTTAAGCAGTTCCCAGGATCCTCCTTTTTACCTTTTTTAAAAAGTAGGCAACCTTCTTGAACATGAATCAGATTACTGAATATAATAACTTCTCTGCAAGGTAACCTCCTTCTAGGGGAATCCTGACAGATGTGTATGTACCTGTAGTGGGATAGTGAGATGGCATTTATCTTCACTTAAAAGCCATGCAAAACAAATGGCCATCCATGCAGGCTCTTGAGTTACATATATTAGTCACTGAGTCAGTGACATTGTCTTTAGTATTTCTAAGCCTGAAGTACCCACATAATCAAACACCACCATACAAACAGAACGTACTGTTTCCCTGCCAGTCTTAACTGAACAAACCAAAGCACTAACCTATAGCCTAGCACATCTAGGACACTCTAAGGAAAACAACATCCCTCTAAGAAGTTGACAGAAATGGGAAGTTGACATTAAGACTCTGTAAAAAAAGCTACCATGACTTGGACCTAGATTTGCACCATGTTATTGAGACTTTCCATTACTGAAAGGAGAGAAAGTCATTGTGGATGCTTTGCCTCCCAAACTCTTTCCAGTAAGGTAGCACCTCTAATAAGTTTGCAGTCACAAGCAAGCACCATAAAAAATTCTCACATTTTTACCCTCAGCAATTTTGACTTTCATTTCTCAGATGAAAGCTACAAGTTGAAATTCAGCTGTTCCCAGACAAAAAATAAAACAATGAAGATATAAAAAAGAAGCTGGTAGAAACTCCAGCCTGCTTCATCAGTGTTTGCAGAAATACTGTCAGATGGAGTTCTGTGATGGCATTATCAGCAACACAGTCATATCCTGAAACCCCTCAACAGGGCTAGCTCCTTACTTGACACAACTGGGTTATGTGAAGAAATCTGTGCAGAAAAAAAAATGCCAGAAGAGATGGAGCATGGGTCCTGCTATAGGCATGTTGTTGCTACAAGCAGAATTTTTTCTGTTGAGATTCCTGGACAAGGTTTAATTAGGATTAGAAGCTGTGATGTTGAAAGATAATTGATTCTTGACCTAGAACAATTATTTTGCTAAAATCTGCGTTGCTATCCACTTTAATTATTCCTGGCTGTAAAACAGCTCTGCATTCTCATCTACTTATTTTAATAATTCAACAGATTACAAATCAATTGACAAGTTTCACAGTTACTTTAAGAAAACATCTTCTAATGTCAATGGTAAAATATTCTCCTTCACCCTCTGACTCAATTTTTTTCACAAAATTATCATATTAACTTCATTATTTACACTGCAGTTTGTATCATGCCTCCTAATGAAATACCGTATTTTGCTAGGTTTAGTTTATTTTTTTACTTGTTTTTTATTCTTTCATCCAAATATACACACACACCCATGCATTTTTAATAAGCAGGTCTCTAGGTTCTCATTACAAGTAAATACATAAAAATGAAATAAAAAGATAACTTACCCTAAATTATCTCCCAGCTGTTACTTGAAGCATCTTTTTATTTAAACTAGAAAATTCAGTCCATTGTGTTAAATCTCCAAATAGCTGAGAGTCAGTGCCCTATATAGAACACCTCACAAAGAGCAGTTATGAAACCACTGAGATTTAACTACACTGGCAGTTTTACTTTAATCTTACTCCATCATTATTTTTGCTCTTTTGCCAACTAGGAATATTAGTAGTCATTAAAAAAACTGTATTCAGAAGCAGTGTATCAAAGTAGCTTGCAGTAAAGACTGAATTCAGTACTACTGTTCTGAATACTGCTCTCAAAAGAATAGCTAACTTGCAGTGCAATGCCATACTATTGAATTTAAAAGTCCAAACTGTTTTATAAACAATCTCCTTTTAGTATACCTGTAACGCTTTTTTAGCTAATTTACCTTTTTCATATGCAGGCGTATTCTCTTGCAGCAATCTGCTAAGCTGGAACCCATTCAAGTGCACAAAACGTAGCTGTTCTCTCATTGTCTTGCCTCCAACAACTGGCAATATAAGGTTCCCAACACTGTTTCTTGAAATTGGTAGGCCAAGACCTATTGCCAGTGTGCTAGCTAAATCTGTTTGCTGCACATGTTCAGGCTGCGCTAGAGGAGCTAGAATGAATAAAAAAAAAAAAGAAAGAAAAAGAGAGAAGAAGTATTTCAAAAACAAGCTAATTCTATTTCTCCAGAGACAGCTGGCACCTTATTAGTTTCAAAATTGTTTCATTGGTGCTAGATCAGCTATTTTAAGTGGTCTACAGAGAGCTGACTAATCTTTTTTCAGCTGCTATCCTCTGCTGCTGTAAATCCAATATTTATTAAATTCTTAGCCAGCGCCACTCTCCAATGCTAACAACTATTGTAAACACAACATAAATGTTATACAAGTACAAGTAAGAAAACAGATGGTCCAGCACATCACCTTAATATCAAATTGCAGCCTACATCCTAAGAGGGTTTCATAACTTTTACATTAGAAATAATAGAATGCACTACAGTAGGCCAATTTAATATATGAACAAAGAATGAGAACCTAAAATAATGTTGACAGCATTCCAGAAGCTTCTCAATATATTGACAACAGTTCAAGATTTAATTAATACCAGGTCGCTAAGAAAACAGAATTAGACATCAGGTAAAGAATGTTGAGGCTCCAAATCCATGGCTATATGCAGGCAAACCCAGTGATTTTTAAAGGGTCCTGTGTAAGATTCCATTAACTTACTGCAGTTATCAGGATTAGCCTTCAGTCCCACAGAAATCTACAGACATTAATGATTTTATTAACATAAGAAACCTTCTGCTTAAGATTGTTTTGCCAGCTGTTTCTTTTCGTGCTGAACTTGTTAGGTAACCGTGTTTTCCTATATGCTTTTATTTCATCCTCTTTGTAACTTCAGGCATGGAGTGTTTTGACTTAAATGCAGTATAGACAGAATTCTATATAGTCTTTATTCCTCTCAAGGCTGCTTTTAAGAGCATTAAAATTTGCCTCATTTCTCATCTAGCTCACATTAATCCCATACTTGTACAGAATGCCATCTATAATCTGTAAAGCCTCTTTGCATGAGTGCCTGTATGTCAGCAGTTTTCAGATTTTACCTTTAAAGGCAAGTTCTTAATTCGTAAAAAAAAGCCAAACTACCAAACACATTTAGCCAATCATGGGTGACACATCTCTGTACAAGGCTGTACAAGTAATACTCTGACAGCATACTAAATGTAAAAAGCCCACAGGATTACTATTTTGAGGTCTACCAAATTAACCACGGTACATTTTGTTTACAGTAGAATCATAAGGAGCAGTCACTAGAATCCTGATTACTGTACCAATGAAAAGTAAACTGCTGGGTATTTGCAAAGGCATTAGAAATCAAGAACTCTATCCCAAAAGACAGATAAATAAATACATTTCACTGTATTGTAAAAACTGCTCATTCAGGTTAAACCTCAGAGAAACTAATTCCAATGAGCAGGAGACTGCATTTACAGAATCTATATTCTTGTGGCCTAGCTGTCAACACATGCTAGTGAAATTCATAAAATAAAAAATTTAGCCAAGAGCTTTGATCCACTCTTGACTTTGTTTTGTTTATAGACCTGAGAAGAGGTCAAGGACTCAAGCAATGCTTTCTATTGCAGCTCGACAACAACTTTACAAACAACAGGAAAATCTACCTCCACCGTGCTGCAGCAACCTCCAGCAAGATAAATAAATCAAGGTTCTCCACACAGGTTTTAGAAGAAAAGAAATCACATGGAAATGAGCAAGTAGCTCATTTCCAAGCAAGTAGCAGAATGAAAGGCAGAAGAGAGTATTATTATTATTTTGAGGAAAATACTCACTCCTGGTATAACTACATTCCACCGATTCAGTCAAGGAGTTTGTTAAAGCACAACTCTACAAAGTACACTAAAGATTCTCTACCACTCTATTTCTTTATTGCCTCTTGCCTTTAACTATCTGGTTTTTATTTTTATCATTACTTACAAGTAGAAAATCAGTTTCAGAAACATGTGAATTCACATCAATGATATAAAATTAACCAGCCCATACAGTAAACACACTCATGTCCATAGTCTATCCTTAAGACTTAGCAATCAACAGTCATGTTATCAGTGCCATCACCTCTCACCCGTTCACAAGGGTCAGATCAATTTAATGTTAAAAAATAATTCTATTTCCAATAGTCTCTAGTCTCTCAAGGGCTTTCTTCCTCCTTCTGGTGGACTTTGTGTGAGAAATTGTCATTCTATCTTCATGTCTTCTATCCTAGCTGTCTGAGAAAGAATGCAGGCCAAGAAAATATTCTGGCCATGAACGACAAAATTTCAACCCACTTCAAATAGGATTTTGGATCTACACCTATTCATTTACCATTAGCTCAGTATCCTGACAAAAGATGTCATTAGTGCTCAACACTCAGATAGGACAGAGCTGTAAAAGATTATCATCTCAGAAATACACAATTCTCCCACAGGTTACAAAGCTTGATTCATGGTTTCACTGAGATACAGATGTTAACTTTGGCTGAAACCAGAGTTTTAGATCACACAGAATGGGCTTTCCCAAATAACTGTAAAACAAACCAAAGCACTTTTCAAAAAGAACTCTAGCATAACATAAATTAAGAGTTGCCAGTGTGTTCTTGTCCTGGTTTCAACGGGACAGAGTTAATTTTCTTCCTAATGTCTGGTACAGGGGCTGTGTTTTGGATTCAGTATGAGAACAGTATTGATAACACACTGATGTTTTAGCTGTTGGTAAGGAGGGCTTACTCTAAATCAAGAACTTTTCCACTTCCTGTGCCCGGCCAGTGAGCAGGAGAAGCTGGTAGGGAATGCAGCTGGAGCAGCTGACCTGAACTGGCTGAAGGAGTAGTCCATACCATAGAGCATTGTAGCCAGTACACAAACTGGAGGGAGTTGACTGGGGGCTGTGGATTGCTGCTTCAAGGTGGGCTGGGCACTAATCAGCAGGTGGTGAGCAATTGCATTGTGCATCACATGTTTCTCTTGGGTTTTATTCCTCTCCCTCTCCCTGCTTTTCCCTACAATAATAACTACTATAATCTACATATAATTACTACTGCTATTCCTGTTCCAGTTACATACAGTAGTAGTGCTCCCATTCTATTAGAATACACTAAGCACTGATATCTCCTGGAGCCTTACACCAAGTACCAGGCAGCCACTCACTCACTCACAGCCCCCACCCTGGTGGGGAGGAGAAGGAAAAGGTAAGCTTCATGGGTTAAGACTAGAACAGTTTAATAATTGAAACGTAATTAAATATTATAATAATAGTAATGAAATGAAGACGGGGAAGAATAAAACCCAAGAGAAACAAGTGATTCACAGTAAAATTTGTCACCTCCTGCTGACCAGTGTCCATCCCCAAGCAGTGACTGGCATCCTCAGTTTATATACTAAGGATGACGTTCCGTGATATGAAATATCCCTTTGGCCAGTTCAGGTCAGATGTCCTTGCTATGCTCCTTTTGCATCTGCTCAAATGGCAGAGCATGGGAAACGGAAAAGTCCTTGATTTAGAGTAAACACTAAAACACCAGTCTATTATCAACAGTATTCTCATATTGAATCCAGAAAACAGTCCTGTACCAGCCACTAAGTAGAAAATTAACTCTATTCCATCTGAAACTAAGACAGTTCTAAAAAATGTTATGCTTCTTAGATCCTTACCACTTCTCTTCCCAAAAGCAGAGCTGATAAACAGCAGTGGTGTGTGCACTTCTCCTTCCGAAGAACCACCATGACTGCCTGTTTCAGACATTCCATGATCCCCACAAACAACTAACAAATTGGGAAGAGAAGCTTCCTCCTGCAAATCACAGAAAAAAATCTAAGTTACCATACAAACACAATTAATTTCTATCATTTCACTATCTTCATCATTTTCAAACACTAATATGTCTCAAAATTAACTTCACTTTTGAAACTTGCTCACCCTGGGGCTGATAATAAGAGATCGCTGCAATTAAGTGTAACTCAGTAACAGTAATTTTTAAAAGTTAAGGCACATTCATATCTAACACATTTGTCAGTATCTTAGCAAAAAAAAAAAAAGCACAAAAAAAGCTTTAAAAAAACCCCCTGAATTTACAGAGTTACAAGAAACTCTCTGGAAGATTAAATAAAGGCTATCACACTATGAGAAGAAAATCAGGAGTCCCAGAAGAGCATCATTAACACAGAAAGATTCCCCCTCTTCATTTCTTCAGCTTCACTAAGTTTTAATATACATGCTGAATTATTAATATTGTAAATACTAACATAATATCAATTCAATATTTTAAAAAATCGTGTTTCTAATAGTCTCTAGTTTCCCAAGGGCTTTAGGGATTCAAATCTGACCGATTTGGGGTTTAAATCTGACAGTCAATGAAGACTAATTGTTAATGATTGTTGAAGAATGATGTTGAATGAGGTTTATGTTTCTAAATAAAGAGAAACAGAAACTTAAGTGAGGCCTGTCCAAGAATTTTGAGCTAACAAATCAAAGCGGCAGAAAATTAACAGTCATTTAACAACAAAGTACTTTTTTATCATCTCTAGTTATTACCAGTACATATTCTATCCAAAAAATTTAGTGTTTTTATTATGTCTGTATTCTAAAACAGAGATAAAGGCTGGAATATAAATGGAAAAAGAAAAAATACTGAAAAACAGCACCAAAACAACTAACATTCATAGAACTTCCACACAGGATTTAACCTTTCTTTTCATGTAATAGTATCCATATGACTAAAAATACTATTAAAATTTCATGATCAGCTATTCTGAATTGCAGTAGCCTAAAACAAACAATAAAAAGAGCTAAAGGCCACCTAGAACTAGGACTTGCTGTTTCAATATCCAGACTGCTTAGGTAAGTGACAACCAGTATTTACAAATCTAAAAACAGATTCAGATGTGCTACATTTACCATAAAAAAAAAAAAAAAGCAGATTAAGACCACCAATTTCATTTGAATTTATCAAATATCTAAGAATTATGTATGCCTTTATAATTCTGGACATCAGAGCCATTAGCTACACATGCCCATTACTCCTTTGCAGAATTTTATTCCTAGAAAGCACACCAACAACCATTTTAATTCACAAGTGATGAGAGAATTTTGGCAGGCATTGCTCTCCTCTTCCCGCACATCAATGGGAATGTTCTTTCCAACAGCTGCCCAGAAGAGGCTGTTAGGAGATGCTACTAAAGTCAGCCACCAAATCCTTAAAAATGCTACACTGGGAAATGGCTCAGGAAGGCAAAGAACAGAATACACACTTTAGTCTATGAATAAAGAAGCTACCAACAACAACCAGCAAGTGTTTTAATGTCAGTCCACAACTAATAGACACTGACCCAAGAAGAAGCAGTGTTACCTTTGAAAGAAGGGAAACATGGATCTTCTTCAGTATGTTATCCATTTCACGAAGTTTTGGTCCCACTAATGGGCTGTTTGGCCCAGTCATATGACCAATATGGTCCAACCCCAGGTAATGTAGTATTAGGAGATCCCAGTCTTCTCTCTTTAACACTCTATCCAAATGTCTGGTGACATTATCATCAACCTCAAAGAAAAGGAAAAGAACTATAAGGTAAAAAAAATTCCCTCTTTTAAAAAGCACAAAAAAATTAACTACACTACCCATGAAAATTCCATAGAAATTGATGAGATTACAGTCATGACTCAGTCATGCACGTTAATAAGAAAAAAAATTGATTAGCTCAACGTCAGGCAGTCAAATATATTTGTCTAATAAAATAGGTCCTTCACCCCATTTAATCTTTTCTGGTAAAGACGCATCAGATTACATGCAGACAAGGCAAATGGGTTGCCAAGCTTCCATAGAAACTTTTAAAAACTCTTCCAAGAACTTTTCAGTCACTTTCACCCCACACACTCCAGATTATCACTTCACATGTGATACATCGTATCACAAGTACAACAAAATTTCTCAGTTTAGGGGTGGGAAGCTCAGGGGTACAACAAACCCTAATCTCCCAACTCCATTTTTGCTAGTGTGCAAATACAAGAAGTTGGCACTTGCTATGAGTAAAAGAACTGACAACATAATGAGAAAGAAAAACTGTTGGAAAAGTGCTATTTAGGGCCTTACTCTACTGTTTTCCTGCTTAGATTGACAATACATTTTTAGTTGCATATACTCTCTTCAGTTATTAAAAATCCCTATAATATTTCCCATGTGATACTGTTTTGTTGAGTCTGTATATAACTACCAAAAGAACTATAAAAAGCTGTATGTTTAATAGAGTATATTAAGACAGCATAAGGACTGCATAAAGAGCTTGGGAGCCACATAACCACAGATATAGTAGAACATTTGTACTTTTTACTCCAGGTAGAAGCTTTTGCAAGTCTCATCAGCATAACCAATTAAACATGTCTTCCAATTCACATTAGACCTTTCTAACCTCCTTAAATAATAAAACACTTCAGTGAGTAGCAGCAGGTCAATGGCTTGAGGTTTTACAAATCATTAAGGTTCAAAAATGAAGTAAATTTGTCAAAGCATTTACTCTTCTAATGTGTCCAGAGAAAGAATTATCAGAATTTTTTTCACTTACTTTCTATGCTCCCTCTTTTACAACATAAAGAAACACTGCTCCCATTGCAATTACAAAAGTGATGCAATACTATAAAGTATACCTTTAAGAGACCAAGCTAATATATTAAAGGACCTCTTAAAGATAGTCCAAACTAAAAATATCTGATAGCAAACTTTAAATGTGGATAGTAGAATTTTTAAACAAAGCAACTAATCTAACTTCCAACCACAACAAGTTTTGTGAGAAAATGGCATGTTTAGTTAAATTATAGAGTGATAAATTGATGATTACTGTATCATCCCAACACTTTTTTACAGCATATGCATGAGGATTCAAATGCTTAGCTTTACAGCACCCACACTAAAATGACATACAAATTCAATTTCTATTTAATTGCCAGGTGACTATTTCAGAACAAGGGTAGCTTTACTCACTAGTTCTCAGAAACTGACACTATTTGTTTGCACTCACTTCACTTAACTTGGGATCACACAAAGCCTCTCACCTCTGTAAAGTCCGACACAAAAAACGATGTTGTTCCATCATATTCCACAAAGTGCTTTGGGAACAATTTGACCCAAGTATCATCACCATAAAATATTATTCTTTTCCCAGCTGTTTTTGCCTGCCATATCAGATTGTCATCCAAGAGAGCTGGAGAATTGAGGTTCACAACAACATCGATGAAACCAGGTATGCTACCTGTCATCAAAGCCTAATGAAAGAAGAAAAGAGACACATTTAACGGGAAACTTCCAGTGCTCAGAAGACAGTAGCAATGGGAGGGAGCAATAAGCCAGATGGCATGCAAATCATATTTTTGGTAAGCAAACACAACAAAGTAAAAGAACACAAGCTGTCTTGCCACATAACCTCATCTACCACAACACAGTGCTAGTTGATGTCTGTGATAACTGCTTTACAGAAGGTAAAAATATTACTGTCTCAATTAATGGAGAGAAAAAAGACTTTCAGTCTTTTCATCAAACAAACAGTTGATGTTTGTTTCATTTACTGGTTATTAAACCATCACAAAACAATTTAGGTGTAAGTAAACTGACTCAACATTAACAACAACCTTCAGTACCTTCAAAACAGTAAGAAAGAAATTTCTAGAAGCACTGAAGTCCACCTATAAAGAGCTACCAGACTGTCTCTCCTTCACTCTCTCACTCTCCTGCTAGCTGACCTACCAATGATTATTCCCTCAGCCTCTTCAGTGCACAAAGGTGTTACTCAGATCTACCACTGACAAGCCTGAATGACTTAGTATTTTGATGACATCATCACAATTCATCTTTTATTTACCTGGAACTTGGCAAAATTTCCTTTATAAACTCTTCTGAAACATCCCTATGACAAAACAATCTAATACTAAATTGGATTTTCTCCTAGAAGTTACAAGAACACAGAGAAATACAACGACAATGCTCCTAGATAGGAGACAACTGGAAAACTGCACAACTAAGAGACTGCTGCCTTCCCATGATTACAAATAAAAAGGCTATGCCAATCATTTAAGCCTGGACTAGGGCCTTATCTGACCTTAACCTCTTGCCCATGGCAAATCAGTAGTCTACTAATTGCACTGTGTCTGCAAAGAGACATTCAGCTATAGATTGCACTAACACCACACACACATCTTTTATGCCAACTCCAAGCATATGAAACAACTCATACTTCAAAAGCTTCTCCAATGAAACAACAGAAAAAAATCCCACTTACCTTAATTCGAGGCATAGTCACAGTGGGTGGCTTGGCTTCAGCAATGAAACTGTAGGAAGTCCCTTTTTCAACAACTTGAGTAGTATAAGGCATGAACTGTTTACCTTTGGATCCAAACACAAAGTCATCTCTCAAAGCATCTATCAGCACAATGACAACTTTTTTGAAAAGCGGTGGAGGAATCTTGGTCCAGTTAGAAACCATTCCTAAGCAAAAAAAACAGGGCATATAAAAGTCATCAACAAATTTTACCAAACATGAGACAGAAGTTAAAGGACAACTTCACCATGTAAATATGTGCTTTCAACTTCTTTATTAATTCTACACCCAGAAACAAGAAGCTGCAAGCAGCAAACCTGAGAAGTAATCTGAGGAAGACGAGTTTTGAAGCCATCCAGCACAGGAATAACATAACAACTCCAATACCACCTCTAGGAAGTAAAACACGACGTGAAAGGAATGTGTGACATGAAATTGGGAAAACTAAAGAAAAGCTTTGAAATGGAGACTGTTCAAAGTAATAAGACTGAATAGCTGCTATCATCTCTCTTTTTACTACAGTAAAGCTGAACTAACTGTATCTGACAGACAACTTCTGTTAGAAAAAAGACATAGCATTCACCTGTGCTAATACCCCATTCTGCACATCGCAACATAAACAGTGGCTCTGTAAGGAATCTCACTGTAAAACAACAGGAAGATTACAAAGAAAGACAATTTCACTGAAACTTGTATGAAATAGATTTATGCACATTCACTCCCTTCCAGGTAGAAGACTGTATGACAAGCTAGTTCAGTGATGGCAGCTGCAGGGCCAAAATCCAACTCCAGAATTCCATGAACAAATAGGTGGGTACAGAAAAATGCTGCTGTGCATCAAGTAGTAGGCAACACCATGCCTTCAAGCCCATCTCTTTCTCTAGCATGGACTTAATTCTGGCCACAGCAACTCTTCATCTGCATTGAACTTGGTCCACATGGTGACATTCAGGTCTTACAGCAGCATTTTTGCTCCAACCTCTACAGCTCTCATTTCTCTATCAGGAAAAAACACAGAAGGGCAAAAAGGAAACAGAATGTATCCTACCCACAGGCCTCTACCCAGACACCATTGTGTTGAACAGACTGCCCAGTACATGCGTTATATAAAGTTAGGGGTTTTACAGCCCTTTAGAGTAAAGGTTTTTTCTGCAAAAGTGGTTGACAATTTGGAAAGGTTGCAGATAATGGTGTGTCTAACACAGCAACATCAGAAACAACCTCAGAAATCGTATTTTGGGGTAGATAGATAAGCATGAACAAACTGACACGCACAGACTAGTTACTGCTAGTGATTTTTCCAGATCAGGAAATGGGGGAGGAGGACAAAGCAGGGAGAAGAAGGAAATCTCAACAACAACAAAATGCTAGCTGCAAGGAATCCTAATTAAACTTATAACTTTGCTTTTTCCAGGACTTGAATTATCAACTTAGCAGGCATGCTTTGGCTCTCTATGAAAAGCAAGAAGGCACCATCAGATGATCTGTTACATCCTTCCCCTATCCACTGCTTAGCAAAAGAAAGCTTGCTGGACACCAAAAATGCTGAGATCACAAACACATATGCCCTACTCCTAACTTCCTCCTGCAGCGTGATTTATAAGAAAGTTAAAGTGTTGAAAAGTTCAAATGAATTTGGAGTAATTTACAAGCAATGTGAAAATACTTACTGCAAGACAGCCAAAGCAACACATTGTCCAAGTCTTGCCATGCAGCATGCTTATTTATCTCTGCCAGGGTTACTTAGAAAACAGTTACTCTAAATGGACCTGAACTTCTGTGAAGAAAACCACAGGTTCTCTACCAAGAACTTATCACAATAACGTGCTGCAAGCATTCAGTATCACAGCCTTGTCACAGCCAAGACAGCATGCACTAAACAGCAGTCAGGACTCACAAAATAAGACATTCAGGGGTTAAAGAAGCACTGGAGAAATATTCTTTTCTGGACAGGTCAAAAGTAGGTTGAAAGCCTTCTTCATCATGGCTTAGTAAGCAATACTCTGCCTTTAGACCTTATCATCCAGACATCACTCTGCAAGCACATCGTAACCAAGTACTACAGAAAGTAAGTCCTTTTCTACTGTCACTCCATTTTTGCCTACTATACCTAGGCTTGCTTGTGACATGCCTAAATTCAAACAAAGTGTAGAGCCCTGTGGCACACACTTCCACTCTTCAACACAAACCAGCTCTTTCAGAACCAAATTGTCTGACGTCTCCTTCCCACCCAAACAGTCTTCCGCTTTAGTCTCCTGCTAATAATCACATGTGAATGCAATATTTCACTCACAGCAGCCTACCAAATATCTGTGACAGTATTGGTAAACCCCAGCTAAAAATCAACCTGCCTTTCAGCAGAAACCACTCAGTCTGTTACCAGATTAGATTCTTTCAGTGATCCTGCTTAACCAATACCAGCATATCACACTCTAAAACCACACAACCTTCTGTTCTCTCCACTGTGTCTCATAATTTAAGTAAGCCTGTCCCTACAGGCATAACGTCACACACTTCAGAAGAATTAACAGTAAATAACAAGCAGCTAAAGACCCAGTTTGGCAGTTACTTTGCTCCACAAAGTTAGCCATAACTTGGTGTCCCAATCAAGAGCATTGTATGAGCAAAATACTACTCGATCCAGCTGCCAAGTGAGCCTGAAGTTTCATCCCACAAGCTCCAAACTGGTGAAAAACAGTCCCTCAAGTACACGGTCCTCTCCACATTACATTGATACAATTTGTGACTGAACATATGAGACAACGACTTTATTAACACATCCTCTACAGGCTCCTTAAAAAGATTCTTGAAACTTTTTGTTTCACAAATTCAGCTCTAGAATGGAGCAGGACCTGTAAAGACAGTGATTTCACAGAAATGGTGATGGACGGCAATACTGTACGTATTGCAACCTGCATTACTACAGCTGCTTTGCCACAACTGAGGTGGCATTAAGACACTCACACACCACAGAAAAAACACAGAAATAATGAATTTCGGGCACAACGCAGCCACCGAATGATCACAGGAACGCGTGAGGCGTTTTAGCTGAGGCGGCATCATTTAATGCAAACATCTTGCCATTGAGCAGGACCAGGTATCACGGCTCCATCAGCGTCAGGGAAAGGGAAACAAAACGGCAGGAAAACGCACCCTTCAATAAAGTGAAAAGCTCGAGGCTTTCCGACTGCGAGCAGGTACTCCTGCCTGTGCTCCATAACTACGTGAAAACCAGTTAACTTCTAAACTACCCGGCAAACTGGTCTGGAAACACGAGGGCGCTACAGAAAGGTGTTCCGCGACACCGAGCGACGGGGCGCGCCCGGCAGCCGCTCGCGTTACCTGGGCCGGGCGGGGCCGGCTCGGCGGG
>VZRH01003833.1:40477-130905 GCA_013397555.1 Urocynchramus pylzowi | reverse complement strand
GGGCCTGCTCGGGGGGAGGGTCCGCGCGGGCCTCTCTGCGGGGCACGGACCTGACGGGCACCGGGAAGAAGCCGCGGAGGAACAGAGCGACGCCCAAGGCCTGCACGAGGAGGCAGGATGAGGCGAACACCCCCGAGCGCAGCCGCATCCTGGCTGGGCACCAGCGACAGCAGCCCCGACCCGACCCGACCCGGCCCGGCCCCGCCAGATCGGNCGGAAGTATACCCCCTCGTGCCGCCCCCACAACTCTCCTCACGGACCCGCCTCCCTCCCCCGGGCCCGCCTACCGGGCCCGCCTCAGCCCTCCGCCCTCCGCCTCCGCCCTCCTCGTCCCTCCTCCGGGCCCGCCTCCCGGGCCCGCGTCCCGGACCCGCGTCCTACCTCCTGGACCCACCCCCGAGCCCAGCGTCCCACCTCCGCCATTCGCTTCCGGGGCCCACGTCCCATTGCGCGACCGGGCTCTGCATTCCAGCCCCCGCTTGCCACTCCCGCACCCCGGTGCCGCGTCCCACACCTGCGGCCCAGCTCCGCAGCGTGCCCCTCACCCCGCGTTCCCGGCGGGAGGGGGAAGGAGGTTTGATGGATTGCTGCAGCAAAGAGCGCTGGGCAGGTGAGGAAGGAGTCCCGGACAGTGGCTGTTGCGGGTGTTGGGCAAGCAGAATATTTCCCCACGCAAACACCTCTTAATAAAACTGAGTAGTGGTATATCTCTTAATCTTTCCGTTGGAATGGAAATGGACTGTGACAGGCAGGTCATGTCAGAGGATGAGGAGAAGTAAGTTTTAAACTTAAATTTTCTGAAAAAGGAAACCAAAGTGAAGCACAGTTTTTTTTTTTTCCGGTCTCGCTATGTATACTGAAATAGGAAGATAGCCTCAAAATTTCATTCTCCCAAAGAAAACTGCTCCTCATTTCTACCCAGGCAGTTTTTGTATGGCCCGCCACTGTGCTGGAAAGACGTGGCACATGTTTCTGCAGTGTATACAAGTCCTCTAGCTGTGAGTGGCACGTTTTCCCGGACCTGACAAGCACAGCACCCTGCCGGCTGCACTTCCACTTGCACCTGGACGTGTCTCGTTGTGGCCGCTCGGGACAAAGCTGCACTGCCACAGTCTGCTGCTGGCATAGCACCTGTTTGCAGCCACCACCCACAGCTGTGTGCCTGTGCTCCCCGTGCGACCCTGCAAGAGCCATGTGAGCAGACTCCAGGGTGGTTTTCCCGCCGGGTCTTTTCCCTCAGCACAAAGCATGATCTGTTTTGTGTAAACACAGGCCAAATGCGTTGTACTGTGCTTTGAGAAATGTTTTCCTGCTGCAGCTGGTCAATTTGTGGTTTTACTGCCAGCTTCACTGGCCAGCTGTTAATTCTGGGCTTTGCAACACCTGCCACAAGGCAAAGTTGCTGTGATGTGAGAAGCATGTGTGAGTGGGCTCAGGATAAAAGCTTTCTATTTGGCCTTTCCTAGAGTCTCCAAATACAGAGAAAAAAATCAAGGAGCCTGAGTCCTGTGGATTCATACTCTTTACATATGAGCATCCCTGAGCACTATGCTGCCTTTAGGCTGCCTGAGTGCTTTTTCTGGCCACTTTTACCACTTCAAGCTTCTACTGAGAATACTGATGACATTTCATTTCTGGAGATGATCCAAAACCATTATTTTTAAAAGAAATCATGTTTTTGCAGACACTATTCACTTGTTTCTTTGCATAAACACGACTCTGAAGGCCCATGAAAGTTAGTATTCAGTAATTAACTTCAGCTGATTATGAGCAGTGCAATGAAATTCAGAAAAAAAAAAAAAGCAAGGAATGTTGCTTGAAATACTAGGACATGGCAAAAAGCAACTTCAGGCCATTGCATTCAAACTTTAAAATGGCTTTAGATAATATGCCTTAAAGTTACATTATTTGTACATCCAAGAAAAGCTGTATTTGTTGCTTTTTATGGGTATTTTTCCTCTCCTTTAAACCTTGAACTAGACTCTCCAACCAAAAACTAGGAAAGGTTGCCTAATGAATATAAAGCAATCTAATGTAGGCAATGTTTATGCATCACAAAACAGCATCTCAGAAATAGCTGTCTTATTTTTATTTCATGTGTAAAGCTTATTTTCCCTTTCAGTAAGTGTAAATTCCCCAAACTGCATCTTTCTCCCATCATTCAAACCTTCAAATTCCCAGAAGATCAGAATTTCTGTGTTCAGGAAAAAGGATTTCTCTACAGACATAAAAAAGTATCTAGCATGTGATTCACACTCCCTGGGACCTATCACTGGGTATTTACTGAGTACCATCACCATTTGGCAAGTTCTTGCAGCAACATGCTTTCAAGTCCATTACTGTAGCACTTAACTGCAGGGGTCAAATACAGGAAGAATCCTGAGCATTGTACAGGACTTAAAATCTGTCTGTCAGTGAGTCTACAAGCATGTTACAACATAATATATTGACAATCACTGCTGTGCACTGCTGTGGCAGTTTTGCAAGCTCTTGGGTATAGCCTCCTCTGTTGTGCATAACACATTTATGCCCTGAGAGCTGGTGATTTCATGTGCATTCAGAGGAAGTGTCTGTGTGCTTCCCAGTTTGCAAGCACACAATCAGTGCTGCATGCATCAATTGATGTCAAGGAGTATTGGCTGACTTAAATAGCCTTTGGAAGGTTAAAGGTTCATGCCACGAGTCTGGAAAGGTGCAATATAGTACACTTCATGTGATTCAGAAGGCTTTTGTTTCATCAAAGCCAGCTAACATTTTAGAACACTGTGCAACCCATCCCTGTGGGAGATGAATTTGCATCTTTCCCTACAGGAGAGCATGTTGCTACTGCTGCTGTTGTGAAGAGCCACTCAAGCAAATTTACATCTCTGTGTGTTGAGGAAGAAGAAGGAATTTAGTGCTCTGTGCAAAGCCCTCTCTAGAGGCATTTTCCCAAATCTGCTAAGAAATCAGCAGACTGAAAGCCAACCAAGCCTTGTCTTCAACAGGCAAATATAGGAACCAGTAGGAACACATTTTGGTGAGTGTCTTTGCCACCAGCATTTAAAGCAGCCAGGTGATATTGTCAGTTGCTCTGGCATCCCTCAGGCTTTTCTTTACTGAGGCAACTAGTAAAAAGTAGATAAGATAAAAAATTGGTGTGTCCCATGAGGGAGGAGCACACCCCCTTCCAACAGTTTCTGTGTCCTCTGCCACCACTTAATGAAACACTGCCCATTAGTCAGCACTGAGCATGTCTGCTTCCCTGGCTCCTTCTCTCCTGATTCTTTAACTTCTTGTGTTTCACAATTTGACTAGAAAAACAGGCCCTATCCTCCCTTCTCCTCTAGTTTCAAATACAGACAATATGCAGTCAGTTTCTCAGGGTTTTTTGTGGGTTTTTTTCAATTTTTCCATTCTCTTACTTTATTTTGAATAATTCCCTTGTGGTTTTGCTCTCAGGCCTGTTTACCTGCTGTTGATAAGTTCTGGGTATCTGCAGCTCACCACCTTGCTTTTTGAACTGCCTCAGTTATTCTCCTCTCTGGGCCTAATTTAACGGGATTTCACATCTGAATATGTGTGTTTATGTGAAAACTGCACATCTCTTCTGACACTGACAATGTCAGATATGTGAACACCTCATGCCAAAGGTTTAAACAAGCATCTCTTTTCTGTAATCAGTGATAACCTCTTGAACTTGTCCCTAATGCATTTAATATTGCATTGGGGAACACACAGTGGAGTAGGAATATAGATAGTGGCAAAATTGACATACAGAAGCAAAAGCAGTCATTTTTACATGTAAGGGGTGTGAGGAAGAATTAATTCAAAACTAAGTGAAGCTGTAATAAAAAACGAGACTTCCCAAGGCGATCTGACACTCTGAAAGCACTGTGATGTAGTTAGAAATTCAGAAGGACACATAGTAATTTTTTCTCTCCTATCGTTTCGTTATTCTTCAGTACATGGCAATTTGAATGTATGTCAGGTCTCTGCTGTATTTAAGACACAGTAAAACATCAGAAAAGGTTATAAAAGACAGTCTGCTGAAGTGTGACTCTCCCTCCTCCATTCTGGTGCACTGCAAAGCCTCCAGAGATTTGTAGTTGCTGAGGCAAAAGACAAAGCAGAAGCACTGCATTGTAAACCCCGCTTCTGAAATCTGAGACTAAACAGGAATTTCTTCACGTAGAAAGAAAAAAAGTTAAAAAATAATGCTATAGCTTTATCCACATCAAATAATTGATTGTCTATCTTTCTGCACACACGCACGTGTGCACACATGCACAGAAGTCTGCCTTCAGATTTAGCTGTTTTGGAAACCCTGTTTGCAGAGCTTATGGGATTTGAGATTGAGGCAACCAGGGATCACTGAAGAAGATAACCCCTGATAACCCCTGAGCTGGTGAGCTGTAGGGAGCCAAAGCCTTGTTTGTTTCTGTAGACTGCAGACTTGTTACTTGCCGCAGTATGAGATTACTTGCTTTTGAAGGGAAGCAAAGCTGCAGTGCAAGAACTAATTGAAGAAAGAAGCTGTTTGTTAGTTTCCCCCAGAGCCTTGCACTCAAAGCTTACAGGGTTTAGTAGCAAGGAGCTGTAACTAGTCATTCCTGCTTAAGAAAGCCCTGGCTTTAGAGTTGCGTTTGTGCACTCACCCAGGCAGGTTCTTTCATAGCTGCAGCCATAAACTGGGGTCACTGAGCATGAACCCCATATGTGCTGCTGATTAGAACAGATCATGGGATGCTGACCCAAGGTAAGTTTCTCATTCAGTCTAAATGAACTGGTTAAAATGTGAATGAAAAAGAGTAAAACCTCAAGGAAAACTTCCAAAACCACTTAAGTAGATGGACTGATTCTGGTAGTATAAGTGTCTGAAAATCCCCCCAAATGTCAGCAGACACCACAAGTTAGAGTAATGCCAGTCGTCTAGCCTTCAGAGCAGGCACTGAGAGAAGGAGCCAAATCAGGGCTCAGCTGAAGCAACATCTTTTCATGACACATGAAAACTAACCATAATCCCTCCTCCCTACAATTTTACCCACTTATCTTGGTTATCTTTTACCCTCCTTTAATCCCACTTTCTTTCCTCTCTCTCTCTCTCCTGCTTTTCCTGACAGCCTTAGCTATTTTTTAGAGAGGTAATGAACAGGGAACCCAGTGATACTAGGTTTTTCTGGATTTAATGATGGCTGGAAACAGCAAACAGACATTGTCAGTGCCCCTACCAAGGAAACTATCTGTTTTGTAAGCTGACTCCCTATCAGGTGCTAAAGCATCCCATCCAGAAACATGTGCAAAACAACCAAATGTTTGCATCTTGGTTACCAGGAAATCCAGCAACTCCTCCCTGCAACTGCAAGAAACCGGACTGTCCCTTTTCCTGTTTAGCTACTGCTTCTCCATGACATTAGTACATTATACTCAGCATGCAGGTATTGACTTCAGCTCCCTCCAGTCCTCTTTGCTTGCCTGATCCACCTAGTGCTACAGGGCTTTCTTTAGTCACATGGTCTTTATCCTACTGAGAATTTCTCATGCTGCAGAAATCCTCTCTTCCTGTGTCCCTGCGAGCAATGGTGATAAACAATTACAATGATGAAGTAGGAAATGTAGCTACGTTCTTCCATATGACTTTACTAAAATAGCCTTCCTAAAATATCCTAGTAAAACATTTTTTTTATCTTCATAGACTTCTTTACTCACATCTTTCCCTTCTCTCAGCCAAAGCCTTCATTTTTAAGTGATTCACCTGCAGGTGCCAGGTGTTCAATGACACTGTCTTTATTTGCCTTAGGCCTAGGTATTTTTTTATTAGCTAAACACTACACTGTGTTAAAAAAATACCAAAGTATAACATAAGCACTTCTTGTTTCAGAAACCAGCTTCTTCTCTGACACTTCTTCATGCACTTGTTTCCAGGAGAGAGATCTTTATGTGTTGCTTTTCACTGCAGGGAATTGCCGTGCTGTGCCAAGCCAGCATCATAAGCCTGCTCATCTTAATGCTCAGACACTCTTCAAGTGTCTGAGCTAAAAAAGCAGAGAGTGAGGAAGGCTGGCAGGCATTGAGAGTGCAGGCTCTTGTGCACTTTGTCAAATTTCACGCTGGATAGCCAAGGCATCGCCAAGGGAGAAGCTGAAACTATACAAGGGGCCTTAATAAGATATGTTAGTGGCTGCAGGGAGGTCAGGAAAACAAGAAACTGTCAGCTGGTAAATTATCCAAAGGAAAAGTGTTTGTGAGGGGGGAAGAAACAGCAACTTAGCTGTCTTTAGTCGCCTAGGGTAATTAATCAGTATAATCAAGCCCTGGCATCAGTAAATTCTGAAAAAGGTTTTCAAGTGTTTATAGTTTGAGGATTAATTTCTTCCAGCACTGTATACCTAGAATTTCTTGCTCTGATAGCTTTGTCACAGAGTAACAGTCTGCCATGCAAATGTACCCATTTCCTCCTTTGTGGGAAAAGTCTAGCTCCTCCTTCATGGGCCAGAGTCATCACACCTGGGCCCTCTCTCCTCCACGTCCTGAATCAACTAGCTCTTCAAGACCATTGATAATGGGGTTTTCCCAGCTTGCTTCTGTAATGGCAGAGTGGTGTGTTTTCTTGGGGGGAAAAGCTGTAAGCTGTTGCCCACCCTATGAAGGAGTGTAGAGGATCAGAGGGAACTTGACCTGCCTGAATGGTCACAGGGGGCCAAGCCTGGTGCAGTGTCATCCAATGGAAGTAAGATCCTGAGTCAGACTATCTGCATTACCACATTTCAGTTACCTGTGTTCATATGTGACCACTGCAGCCAGGCCAAAAACAGTGCCAGGCAGAAAAACTAAACCATCTAGGTTTTCTAGAGCTTCATTTCTTTACATGGCTGGACCTCTTGCTTCCCCTACATAATTGAGCCAATTATGATGTCTCATGGATTCCTAAGATCTATTAAGGCAGAATTTTTCTTTAGTGCTTCTCTTGTGCCAACCTCCGGCTCCTTTCCCGTGTGCCGTGCCAACTCTCACACCCAGGCGAGGTATTTCTACCTCTTATTGTGGTTTGTTCAAAGGAGGGAGCAGGGTGGTAGCCCACAAAAGGCTGGCTCCCCAGTTATCAGAACTTTACACCATTTGTCCATTTTAACAAACAAAGCATCAGCATTCATTGCTTAAAGATTATTAGTTTGTACTCAACCCCCTGTTTGCCATGCTAATTAGTCAGCAGGTGCAGTTCTTCCCTCTGTCTGACTCCGGGGTCTGTTTGGAGTAGGTGGTCACTGAGTTGGTGGTCCACTGCTGGAATTACCTCTCCCCCAGCTACTGCTCAGTCCTGACCTTACTCCTGGTGGCTCTCATCCAGGCAGCCCGTTCTTCTTGGGATTGTCTTCCCTTTTCCCTAGAACAAGCACTAGCCAAGCTTATAATGTTCTCAATGCAATTGCTTAATCATAACTGTCTAGCTACTTCTGTTGATTGACAAAAACAAAAAAAAATTGCAAAGTTTGATTCAGATGTTGAGACGCTCAAATCTTGAGTGGCTCGATATAACTTCCAGCCTTTCATAGGTCCTCTCTACCTTACTCAGCCACCTGTCTCCCAAGTCATGCAACATTGCTGCCTCTCTGCATGTTTCTTTGTACTTGATAAGGGGAATAAAGTGTTAAGATGGACTGACAGTGACACATAGAGACATTGTAAGCCTGTAAATCCTATTTCTAGAGGAAATAATTCAAGAACTTACATCTAATTGCAGACTGTTAACCTGATCTGCACTAGTAAACTGAAAAAGTTTCCTTGTCTGAGCTTTTTTTTTTTCATTTCCAAGACAGCTTCTGGCATATGCATCAAATGAAACAAAGCTTAAGCAGGATTTCTCCCTTACTTAGGCTGTTCTCAGTGCCTGTGTTCTCAAAATGTAGATGGAGAATGAGACTCGGGTGTCAGCAGCACTGGAACCAGCTGAGCTTTTGGAAGTTGTTCAAAGATCACCAGTGCNAAAAAAGAAAAAAAAAAAACACCAGTCGTTTTGTGTCCATTTTAATAAATTTTGAAAGCTTTCAATATGACCACAAGAATTACTATAACCAAGAACCAAAAACTGTCAAGAAGATGAGATTTCTATTCAGCCCTTAGTAATAAAGGTTTTCCATTCCTTGAATGCCTGTATTATTAGGACAGGTATCTGCATATCCTCTTTTATTGAAGTAGGAGTCTTCCTTACACACTCTATTTTAAACTGCAGCAGACTACTGTGAGTTTAACTATCAACATGGGCAGAATACCAAAACCACACAGTGTAATGTTGTAGGTACAACAGCAGGTCAAGATTTTTTTTGTTATTTTTTCCCCTCTGTTTTGTTTTAGGAGGGGTCTTTTTCTATTATTTTGCTGATTAAGCTCAGTCCCAAAACCTCTACAAGGAAGAATGAACTACAAAAAAATCACATCTCTTTTTTTTCAAGCAAAAAGGCACAGGGAAATAGATGAAGGGGCCACACCTCATCATTTTCCTATCATTTCACATGCTGGCTTCCTTAAACCAGTCACACTCCATGTTGCTGTTATTTGGGCTTCTTAGGTTGTTCCAAGATGATGAATTACAATTGCTAGGAAGCTGTGAATTTTCACCCTCAGCATGTTGAGGATCCCTTGTTCGCATGCCAGAACTTCATGTCATCCAGCTTAGCTCCTCTCACTCCCAGCAGGTTTTTCATCCCCCTGCACTGGTAATTTTGTCGAGAAAACAGTCACCACACGTTGGCCTGCACCTACCTAGGTTGTAGTTTGCCACACTGGGTCTCACTTCAATGTTGCAAGTGACCAGCCCTGCCCACAGTGTTGAAGAAGGCCTCAGTAGGTCCCAAGTGACCCTGAGAGTCTCTTTCCTCTTTGCTGGCATGGCCATGATATATCTGAAGATCTTCTCCCAGCTGTGCCCCACCAATTCTCTGATCATTTTGTAACTGGCATGCTGTCATGCATTTTGTTTTGCCTACATGACCTCTGATGTATTTCCAGCTGAACACAAAGATTCTAGTGCTGGTTCTCAAGACCATAATCTTATCACTTTGGATTACTGAAGCTCATGTTGTATCATTGCTCTCATCTCCTTAAATAATCCAGTTCTAATTCTTGTGCCAAAAATCACTAGTGAAAATGTAAACAAGTTACCATCCACAGGACAACACAGATCAGTCCTGTCTCTAGATGGGCTGTTGCAGTCAGCACCTACTGCTATTAATCAGTTATTCTTCAGAATCCCAAGCAGAGTACCTATAAATCTGTCTCCCTCATTTTGTTGTGTTAACATTACTTGACTGAATAGACACATTCTTTCCTTCTGAAGCTCATAATTTCCCTTACTAGATGAGGAACTTAATTCTTTCCACCCAAGAACAGGTTTCACTGCCACTATGGATGACATCCTTCCCTGGGTATTTCTGTCCATTGTGTTACCCTGTTTTTATCTGTTTCTGGGTCCCCTTCCTGAGTACTGAATGCAACAAGAAAAATTATTCTTTGGCTTTTTCTCAAACCATAGTAGTAGCAATCTTAGTAGTTATTAACAGTTTAGAAGTCCCTTACCACCTTGAAACTCTGGAGAAAAATGTATCAAAGTCATCTTGGTTTTCCTATAATTAGTAGAAGTTTGACTTAACAATGGAAGCAGTCATTTAAAATGACATTACAAAAAGGAAAGAAACATAAACACCCTTGACGGTGTAAGTATGGGCATCTGGAGCTGCAAAGAAGGATGGCAGGTTGTGAGTAGTATGATGCTTCAGGATATGCCACCTAGCCAAGTACAGCAGGGCCTTGCTGTCAGCTTCTTGCTGCCTGCAATACTTGAAGAACATTCTGAGGCAAGAGAGGAGATCTGTCATGAGAGGAAGGTACTCCTGGAGAGCAGCAAATTGTGGAACACTGACACTCAAAAAGAATGAAGCCATTTCTGTGGGGGAGACTCTAAAAACAAGAAGAAATAAATAATCCCATCATCAAGCCATGGCTCCTAGGAAGCAGTCCCTTCCTTCTGTATGGAGAGACTCTGTAGCATTTCTTCAAAGACTACATTGCATATGAACTTTTAAAAAAGCAGACAAGAAATAATCTCATTAAATGACCAAACAGTGCCATCTGGGGACTACTTGCATAAGAAAAGCATGAGCAAAAGGCAGTAAAGGTAATGAAGGACCTGCTTTTTCACTCAGAAAGAGCAGAACTTTATTCTGTGGGAAGTTTTGATTATTTACACGGGGCCAGTCTTGGGGTCAGGCACTGAGTGGCACACAGTGCTCTATTAACAGTCAGGACTGCTCCAGGAAAGGAACACCAACACATCGCTAAATTCAAGAGCTGTGGTCAAGCAGCAACTTTCTTGTATGTTCTTCATAGAAAGAATATCTTAATTTGAAGCTCATAGGAAACAGGAGACTACATGGAAATCAAGGAAATGACAATAATCAAGGAAAAAATGACAAAAAATCAAGGAAATGATGCAGCACCAATGGAGAAATGCTTTCAGAGCTTCTTGTTTTACTATGCTATACAACAGAAGTTTATTTCACAAAGCCTCCAGGGCACAGTGATCCTCCATTTAAAGCAGTTTTTTTCAAATGAGTGCCTAAGATTTTGCTTAAGGACTGCAGTAAAATCACAGAATCATTTCATCAGAATGTTTTGGGTTGAAAGAGAGAAGAAAGATCATCTGGCTCCAGTCCCCCTGCCATGGGATACGGTGAGCACTACCATGTAGCTGTTTGTACAAGCAGTGGGAATACATGGCTTTCCAGGCTGGTGCAGATGATACAAATGGAAGCAGAGATCTCTTGTAAGGATAGCTGTGTCATTTCAGAAGTGGCATGAGGGAAAGGAGGGTGCAAGAACAAAACACCTGCTGCTGCCTTCAGGCAGGCAGATTCAGTCTGGGCTCCTGCAGGAATGCAAGCTTGATGGTTGCCTAAAAAATGAAGGCTTTTCAGCAGAATATAGAAAAGCCAGAGATGGACCAAATCTGCTGATTTGGGTGTTGTGCAAACAAAAACCAAGAGCAGCTGCTTTTAATCTCAAGATGCATATACAAAAAACGGAAGTAGGAAAGTAGCAAAGGCAATAAATTTTTGCATTTCTTTCAGAGCCTTAGATTTCTTTGAAGGATTATGAATATTATGTCAAGACCTTCAGTTTAAGCTGGATCAAGGAGGAAAGAGGAACCAGAGAATGTGGTCTTCAGTAAGAAGCTATGGAAGTAATGTAGACCTTTTTTTTCACTTTTACCCTCAAACTGCTTACAAGCCAGGCTAGCTCTTGTAAAACCAAAGTAAAAAAAATTGAGCTGCATCAGAAGTCTCTGCAACGTTTGGCTACCCATCTGTGGTATTTTAACATTTTCAAGATTTCAAAATGTTCAGTACACAAGTATTCCCTTCTGTTATATTTATAGGATTAAATCACATGCTATTTGTTCTATTTATTATTTATAATGCATTCATTTCCATTCACCTGCTGCAACACACAGTTCATTTTTAATAATTTCTAATTTCAGTTTCTTTGCAAAGTCTGCCTTCTCTTGAGCTAACCCCTGGAAGTGAGTTCTTATCCAAAGACCAGCACCTGGGAAATCTGCTAAAACAACAGCACATGATCTGCATCCTCATGAAACTGCCTGACATTTAGGGTCACCACCATGTTGATGTTAAGCCTGCTGAGACTGGAGTGAGAACAGTAGGCACCAACCTCTCTCCTTCTTACCTATGCAAGGGAAGCAAAACAAGTCATCCAGCCACTAGGCTGGAGTGACCCCCACTTTTCCACCTTCCTGCTCAATCTGAACAAACATAAGTAATGTTTTGACCATCTCTCTGTTGTGGCTACACTCACTATGGTGTATGAAGATACCATGAACCTTACTGGGGACAGATTTTTGTTGGAGCAGGCACTGAACAACCTGCTCTTGAGGAATCTCATAATCAGATGAACAGAAATCAAGGCATAATAAATGAATTCCCTGCAGCTTGCAGCAGTTTTCAGGCAGGATAGGTAGTTCCATGGCACACATGTCATACCAGCACTCAGTAACTCCTATGAGCCTCAGCCAGAGTCCCCAAAGGTCCTTGGGGAAGTTTCTCTCAGCATCCTCTCTAAGGCACAGCTGTGGGTATGTTCACAGGGGCTCTCAAGCCCATACTTGAGCCCTCTTACACTCTCCACTGCTCCTCCTTCTTGCACCACCCCCTGGACAGTTTGACACCCCTCCCCTCCAGCACAGTGATGCTGCATCCTCTGTTTTCACAAAGGAGTGTTGTTTAAAAAGTGTGGTACCATGAACAAAACAGATGCTATACACCAGGTGGCAAAAGATGCTTTTTTCTGGTAGAACTTCTTTGCAGGTATACCAGGGGAACAAGAATAACAAGAAAGTTTTATATTGTCCCCAATATACAGTCTCAAAAAAAACCACAACACCCTCTGTTTTATTCAGCTCTTCAGATACAAAAGAAATATGTATTCAGCTCCTTTAGGAATTGAACTATTGACTTTTCTGAATGCCAGAAAGCCTAGAAGTAGGGCAGAGAGAGAATGATTATCATATTGCTGAAACAGAAGTACTCCCATATCTACTAACTGTTAGACCTGACATTACTTAAGAAAAAGGAGGAAGACAGCATGCTGTTGTTAGAGCAGGATCCATTGGGGGTTGGTTGCACAGATAATCCAGAGTGGCAGAGGTTTCTCTGATGTTTTGGAGGGCACTTGACTTGTTTCAGGTGGCACACACAAATAAGTCACATCCAGTTGTTTGCAAGATGCAGGAAGCAGCATTGACCCAAATCAGGGTTTTTTTTCCTCAGGGGAGCCCTCAGAAATGTGTTTCTGGTAAAGGTGCTCAGGCATATTTTCTTCCAGACCTCAGAAGTCCTGTGATGGTGGGACAGTGGGAGAGGACACATACACTGCTGCCAGACCGCTTTGTCGCAGGGAGTTGCCTCAGCTCCAGGCCAGACAGTGCAGAGCCTCTCCTCTCACTCTCCCTGGCCCCTGCAAAGCCCCTCAAAAGGGCACATGCAGACTCCCTCATAATTCCCAGCTCAAACAGTCCCAACTGCAGAGTTCTGCAAAACCCAGGACACACCAGAGTGCAGCCGCCTGTAGAGATGAGGACCCATGACATTTTCATTTTGACAATATCCCACGTACTGCAAGTGTCCTCCAGGACTGAACCAGAGCCATTATTGGCAGCCATCTCAACTGCAGTGGCAAGGCAGACATTTCCTTTCACAGGCCAAGAGCTACTCATCATTCATTTATCAATGGCTTGTGTTTGTTCAACACTGTAATGCTGGTAGTCAGATAACTTTAATAAAAGTGACTTCACCTGTGTTTTGGTTTGGTTTCTGTAAAGTTTCTTTTTGCCTTTTCTGACATGTGTCCCATATGAGAAGGCATGTCCTAAAGTGTCAGTGACAGCAACAAAGATCATCTATTTTCACTGAAAGATTTTACCATTGTACAACTCATAATGAACTAAAATTATTTTAGAAATTAAGAACTGATAAGGAATTTTTGTTTCTGCGTTCAAAAAAACCCCAAGAACCTGTGTTTATAGCCAGTGAGGCAACCTGATTCCTTTACCATCCGTGGTGGGATGTACATATATTTGGAAGAAACTAGAGTGCCCAAATACATTCTTGCCTGTTTCTGTTCTTCCACAAAGCAGAGTGCGGTGCTTTCAGCATAGGACAAACTGCTTCCTAGGATTTCTGTGAATGCAGCTCCCTGTCCAAGCTGCAGTCCTGGTAATTTGACAGCAGGTGGACAGCGTGTTCAAAATAGAGAGCTGCTGTGTCACACTCAAAGGGGCAGAGCTAAGGCTGAATAAATATTCAGACTCCCCCATGCCTGGTTTGACAACTGACTCTTGCTTTGAAAGGAGTTCTCTGAAATACCAGATCCCCTAGAGGAGTCCCTCCAGGTAACAGCTGCTGAATGCCAGGGTTCAAAATGCCTGAACCCCTGGTGTCCAGATTCATTGTCAAGCAGCTTCTCTCTGCTTGAAAGTTGCTTTGATTAGGATTCAGTGACTCTTGCAGTATCACATACACTAAGTGCTCCAATACCAACATAAACAGAGATCTGAGAACAGCTTTTGCACTCCTGGGAGAGTTTCTGTGAATCTGCTGAGGAACCACTGTGTCTCACAGCACTGCAATTTGTCTTTATCTCATCTTCTCACTGCCCTCTATTTCCAAGGGGAAAAAAACCAAAACCAAGGAAAGCTTGTGATGCAGTCACAAGGGAGAGGTTGTCCAGATCATCAGTAAGGTTGCATTTGGGTTGCCAAAGCTGAGATAATGATGTTCCCACATCCCAGGGTGCATGCAAAAGCACTCTGCATTTGGGAGCTGTGGTTCACGCACTTATTTCAACAGAGCAGCTTAAGGAAGGGTTGGTGGTTACTCAGGAGGTCTGTTTTCTAAATTAATATCCCTCATTTCTGAGGTCCAGTAGTAGCAATAGCTGAGGGTAAACATCTACCAAGGCATACTCCAAGACAGGTTTATGTCTCTGTGCAGCTATAGTGCCTGAGGATGCCCAGGGAGCCTTTACACCTCCCTCCCTCCTCTCTTCCTCCTCCCAGCTGCATTTTGCTGATCCACTCTGTGCTGCAGCTGCCCAGGGAGAGCGTGTGGCGGGTACTGCCTCCTACACTAAGATCAGGCCAGGAAATCGTGTAATTTTTGTTTCTGTACAACTAACTCCTACCCAGAAACCTACTGAAAAGGGGAGAAAAAACAAATCCTCTTTATTCCTGTCAGCAGAAAGGAGATTTTGTAAGCTACTAAGTAACAGGTGTGAGGGGATGGTGAGAATTACTACCGGCATAAGATTATTCTTTTAACAGCTGTGTGCTTGTAGCATTGCTTGAAACAACTAAACATGTGTATGAGCTCTGCCCACTGGGGCTCTCAGTGGCTAATCCACAATACAGGGATCCAGAGTACAGCTGAAGATTTGATTAATGACTTTAGGCTTTTCTCATATGAAGAATAGAACCTGGAAGACAATGCACCTCAGGGACTACTATGCTACTGGCACAGCTCTGGACAATTTGAGACCTGCAAGCAGGCCTCCAAAGCAAGAATCAGAACACCAGTTGTGCTCAGTGGGGGCTCAGAGGAAATGGGCCGAGCTGAGGAGGAACAAGCCACCAGAGGAATGTGTGTTGGTACTGCTGTCCAGCTCTCCACTGCCCTCCTTCTGGGAATCCCCTTCCCAAGAAGAACCTGGTTGTGTTTGATGGATGCAGCAGCTTCTCATGCCTCCAGCACCATCTCAGACACTGTGTTTGTGCAGGTCTTCTGCCATTCTGCAACAGCGTTTGCGGCATGTGCAGAGAAGCCTGCTGCCCTAAGTTAGTCACAGGGAGCAGTCTCCTGTTTGGCTGTAAAGCAAACCCAGGTCCCTGGGACTAACACTTTCAGCATGCAAGGAGGAGAAGGAAGCATTGGATCTTGTTGGAAGTTTTTGCTCTGCCAGCCTGAGGAAAAAGTCTGTAGCAGGAACTAGTTCCTAACAGTGAAGGAGCTGGGTCAGGTGCACCTGAGAGAGAAACATTGCTCTGCAATTTTAATTAGCGTAATAATAAAAAATTATACCCTGCCTTCCTTTCCAGCTGAGCTAGACTGAGATACAGCTGATGGAGGAGGGGTACACAGCTCCCAGTGAACCTCTCTGAAGAGACACAGGCCCTACCCCATGTCATCCAAGGCCCATCTGTTCCTTCTATGTGTTTGGTGGGGCCCTAAGAGCCTCAGATCCAGTGCAGAGGCTGTCAGTGGAGCACTTTGAAGATTAGACCAGGTGGGAGAGGCCCTTTTTCCTCACTCTGAGAGCATATAGAAGAAGAGAATTGACTCCCAAACTTGTGAAGTTTCCTTTAGAAGACCTTCACAGTAATGGACTTGGCTTCCTCACTTTCCCAGCCACCCCCCTGTTGTGTCATTTTTGTATGTTCTGTTTATCTGAGAGGGGATTTAGCTGTGAAAGGGAAGGACAAGGACAGCAAAGCAGAGGATCAAGTAACAGGATACTGAGCTATGCAGCCAGGGCTGTCCAAGGACAGCTTCCACACAGCTGTACACCAGAGCACCACAGCCAAAAAATAAAGCAAACCTGAGCAAAAAAATAAACCAAGCCTTTTTTCTTATATCACTTTTGACGGTATGACAAACTAACAGCAACCAAGAGGTGAGGTGGAGTGCAGGGAACAAGGGCGCACTCGGGACAGTCAGATCAACATCCCCAGACCCATTCTGGACCTGAGAGCCTCAATATCTTCCTAATACCAGTAAGTCTCCTAGTGTTATAGTCTTAAATTTCCATTTTCTTGTGTAGGCACATCTGCATGAGTGCACACATGCTTTACACCTCCTCACAAACACATAATCCATTGGCAGCTACAAATGCATCTGCAGGGAAGAAGGCACCTTTACAGTGTGAGACACTCTTTAGAGATCTCTGGTTAGGTTGATTATGTCAAATGTTGCAAACATATAAAACCATTTCTCTCAAGTGTAACTTCAAACTAAAACTCCAAAAACATATTCAGAGAAAAACAGCCACTGTTACCAAACTCATCAGGAAAGCTGAAGCACAGAGAGGAGAGATTTGCTTGCATTAACCAGGAACAGAAAGAGCAGATGACCAAAAAGAGACCTGGAGTCACAACCAGCTGATGAGAGAGGAGAGTGATTATAAAGTCTTTCCTGGATCAAAATACAAGCTGAAGCATTAGAGGCAGCAAGCACCTCTTTAAGTCAGTATGAAATGTTCCTATTTTCATACACAATTAGCCTCACTAGAGCAGTAAGAGCTGCCTCAAGTCTTCTTAATGTATTCGTTGCTTGTGGAAAATTTCCTCTTGCATCTTTGTTACAGTTTCTCCCACAACATATCTCTCTGAATAGGTGATCATTTCAGTCAGAATGTGAGGAAACATCTGGGCCCATCTGGCTCAATTAAAGTGCCTTGTTCTAAAAGCATAACCCATCATTTTCTGCTCATCTTGTTGTATTTTCACTTTTGTCTGAAATGAGGACACACTTGGAAACGCTAATTATTTTATGAATCATCTAACATCAGACTTGATACATCTTTTTTTGTTGTTGTTGTTGCTGTTACGCAGAGGCCTTACTTTCAGTTCTTTTGTCCACTGATACCAACATAACACTGTCTGGCTTATCTCATTTCACAGGCTCTAAATAAAGCCTTCCTAGCACTGAAACCGGCCACGCGTATGGCAACGTGCTCCGCATCCCCAAGGCGCCTGCTCGCTGGCAGATTAAGCCTGTGCCCTCTGGAGGAGGCAGACCAGACCCTGCCGTGCCATGACAGGAGGGGGGTGCTGTCAGCCACTTCACACTGCCAGGGCTCAGCATCGTGTGCAACCCAACAAGCCTTTCACCCAGACAAGCACCAGGACTCCAAAGGACCCTCGTAAAACCTGTTTCGGGGCCAAAGCACAATCCGTGCTCATTGCTAGGCACAATCCCTGCGACCTCAAGCCCAGCGTCAGGGCAGCTCCTCAGCAGAGGGTGAGAGGCTGTAAGAGGTGTCGTGCCCTGCAGCTCAGCACGGCTGTCACAGGCAGGGCAGCAGGAGGGAAGCCTGTGAGTTGTATTGCCTGGTTCTTCACTGCACCTGTGGGAAGTGCCCGTCCCTCTGCGGTACCAAGGAAAAACCAGGTGGAGTAGCAGAGCCTCTCATGCTGTTGTATGACACAGAGGTGGGTCTGTCGCAGAAGGGTGTGTAGAAGACTTGAGAAGTACAACTTTGGACTCTAAGGAGAACATTGTGTCCCTTGCCTTGTAGCTGCTGTGACAGGAAGAGCAGGGGCAGGCCTCTCCAAGACATTTGGGGCAGGATTTCCTGTCCAGGACAGGACAGGCAGGTTCCTCTGGCCTCCCGGCCAAGCATGAGGTGTATCAGGGGGAAATAGCAGGAGAGCATAGAGGGCTGGTTGAAGGCACCCAATTCCTTTTATTCAGTTCATTCTCCCATGGTACAAAAGGGTTTGTTAGCATGACACCAGTCCCTGAAGAAGGGCAGATCCTCTCTGTGATGCTGAACTATTAGACCTGCATTTTCATGATCAGTTGTTCCAATGCTTCAGGCTCACAACATCACAGACACTGTATGAAGCTTCCCAGAAAACCCAGGATATCATAGCCCTGGAGCCAAAAGGATAACCATTCAAAGACTGACTTCCAGGGGTCCAGACCACTTGAGGGAGGGTGGATCTATTTCAGGGTCCCTGAGGAAGCAGTGTGCAGATTCCCAGCTATCATGTGCCTTGCTTCCAAAAGGTTTGCTCCAAAGTCAGAGGTTCAAGACCACAGCAGGTACCCAGAACCCCAGAGCTGCCCTTCTTCCTGCAGCAGCTTCTGTCAGCCCTAGAGCAAGCTCCTGCAAACAGTTCCCCTGCAGCAATGCAGAGCCAGCTCCCTGGTCAGCTCCTGGTGATGAGTCTGCAGCAGCAGGAGCAGAACCAGTTCTGCCTAGCGAGGCATTTCTGCCAGACGTCATCCCCTGGTCTGTGTAGCTGCAGGCTGCTCATGCAGAGCCTCAGGGTTCAACTGGCCAGCAGTGGCTCCCCCTGCTCCTGGTCCTGTGACTGTGCAAACTATGATATTACAAATAGAGGGGCAGGAAGTAGCTTGTGCCATCTTATCCTCCATGTCCCCAGGGCTGAAATGTCCATATTAAAAGCAAGAAAGATTCTAACTGCATGTGCTATTTGCTGATAATAATTTAATAATAGTAATAATGATGATAATAATATTACAGATCAGTGTAAACAGCTGATCTCCTACTGAATTCACTTCTTTATTGTACAATTTATTAGAGGATTATTCAGATAGCTCAGCTGGACCTTGCTAGCACATCAATATTTATTCTGCCCTTTAGCAAGAAGCAGAAATGGAAAGCATAATTTTCTTACTAAATTCTTCTGCTGGGAAGGCTGCACCTTGCTAATGTCACAGAAATCCTCTCTGTCCTCCGTGAAGGCTTGTGGCCTCATGCAGACCCACTCCTGGGCCTGGCTTGGGAGCACAGCCCAGGTGGCACAGGCAACACGGTGTCCATGTGTCCCCAAAGAGACACATTTTCCCAAACCAGAGACCCCACAGCACTGGCCAGTCACTGCTGTGGAAACCTGAGTTGAAGCTAAAAAGTTAAGTGGAGGCATGACTGCAGCAGTACTTAATGCCAGGGGAATGCCTTCAGAATTCAAAAAATTCCATAGTGAGAAAAATAGATAAATCACCACTATTTCAGATGACTCTGACATTGGAGTTGCAGAGACAGATAAGCAGATAATTCTGCAAAAGCCACATACCTCACAACAAGGCTCTGCCTCAGCACACATTTGCCTAGAGTGCTGGGCTGCTTTCTTGTTCATGCTCACTGCTCCAAAAATAAATTGTTTCTGCATCGATAACTGGATGTGTAAAACAAGTGCAAACATTACTTCAGACACAGTCAAATATCAGGAAATATGAAATACATAGGCCTGTA
This sequence comes from Urocynchramus pylzowi, assembly GCA_013397555.1. Taxonomy (NCBI): domain Eukaryota; kingdom Metazoa; phylum Chordata; class Aves; order Passeriformes; family Fringillidae; genus Urocynchramus; species Urocynchramus pylzowi. The sequence goes on along the minus strand of VZRH01003833.1, from coordinate 111,360 downwards.
GCACCCATACTAAAGGCACTAAAATCTAAAATTGGATTTTTTAGAAGCTGCCTAAGTTATCAGTAATATTGACCTCCCATTGCAAAGTCCATGGTACCATAGGTTGTTTCAAGGACTTAACTTCTGTAAGTCTTGGAAATTCCTTACAGAATAAAGTGTATGTTTGCTCTCCACAAACATATCACTGAAAACAGAATTTCTGACATTTCATATCTTTCATATCAAAGAGGCCTTGGATTTGCCTTTTCTTACCTGGAAATTGTAAACTTGTAGCTCAGCCATACTAACAACAAATCTTGAGCTTCAAAACATTGCTTTACTAGACTTCAAGTTGTCAGGCCTTAAATCTGTCTTGGCTTGCTTTTGGCCATCTGTGCAAAATGCATGTTAAGATACATCACTTGCAATTTACTTTAGACACTTATTGCCTAGCTTGTCTTAGCTGCAGCAGCAAAATTGTCTGATGGTCAGTGCCTGCTCTTGTCCTGTCGCTCAGAGCTTTTTTTTTTTTTTTTTTTTTGAGATATTACCTCAAATGTCTTTTAGTGTAAGTTTTGTTTAACTTGTGCTAATTGTGTTGTTCTTCCTTCCTAAGAAATTGTGCCTTATACAAAGGAACAGCAAACCTGAATAATCATGGTATAATTAACCCTCTGGACCCACAGGAGACAAGAATGTATAACCTACCAGTATGTGCAAGGTTGATACATACAGACATTTCCTTAAAAATACCCAAGAACAAGAAGAAAAATAGTAATTATCCACAAAACATTTTCCAGGAAAATGCTGTAAAATGCCAATGAACAATGCACAGGAAGGGATAAGGCAAGATATTGATGAAGTAACCAGTGCTATAAGCAAAGCATAGTGCCTTTTCGGACAAACTTCTTGCTCTTTTCCTTATGTTTGAGAAGCCATCTCAGGAGTAATGCTGTGCCCAAGATGAAGCCAGGACACATCTAGGTTCTTCAGCTCCAAGAAAACTCCTGCTCCTTGTCCTGTCACTATAAGCCCTTTCCAAAAGCCCCTCTCCCTCCTTTCTATAAGCCTCCTTTAGGTGCTGGAAGGCCACAATGAGGTCACCTCAGAGCCTTCTCTTTCCATGGTGAACAATCCCAGCTCTTCAGAGGAGGGCTGCTTCAGCCCTCTGATCATCTCTGTGGCCTCCTCGCAACTCACTCCCACAGGTCCATATCCTTGTGCTGAGGGCTGCAGAGATGGACTCAGTACTACATGTGGCATCTCACAAGAGCAACGTAGAGAGAAAACTCAAGACATTTCTAAGAGAAAGGCAAGGAAAAAAGGCTTGGTTTTCTTTGCCTTGAACTCGAGTGACTTCCCAGAAGAAAATGCAGGGTGGGTCTGGCAGGAGGACAAAGTTGGCACAGTAGGTAGGTGTGTGCCTTCTCCTGTGCAATGTCCAGTGGGGGTCATTAAAACTGATGCAGCCTTTTTCCTGTTAAGGGATGCAGAGGTGCACCACTGCTCTGCAGAACTGGAGCTTCATTTCACAATTCTGGATAAGAGGATGGTCTTCTAACATCTTCTTTGGATGCTTCTGCAGAAATTGCAAACGCTGCCAGGAGAAATGTCTTTGGAAATGTATTTGCATATCTGCCTGTCTATGGAAACGGATATGAAATATTAAATGCCACCATGGATCACTGCAACAGGAATTCCAGTCTATGCTAAAAATCTGCTGAAAAATTCAGCAGATTCTGATCTTCCAGCATCTGGAGTAGTCTTCTAATACTATTTGCATAGCACTGAAATTAAAGAACAGCATTTATAATTTCTCATTTGAAGCAGACACATTACACTTCATAGCAATGGAATTAAAAGTTGAAGCTCATCTGATTTTATTTACCTTCCACAAGATGCTTGATCATATTAAAGATGCAGTTTCCAGTCATTCATCCAGGTAAAACTCAAGCTTTGTTTTTGAGGTCTTATTGGTATTAAATACTTTTGAATTGCTGTCATTTGGGCTGAGTTTTATACCATCCTCCACAGGAATTAATAAATGCACGTACATTTTCCTTTGAAGCTGTGGACTTTTTTTTTTCAGACAGGAAACATTCCAGGCCAGAACTTGATTCAGAAGCTGAGTTTGAGTATTCAAGATGCTGACCAGATGAATTTTGTGGCATTCATGGTGGGGTACAGGAGCACTGGTGAGAAATGAAGTAGAAATGCTTTCTATGGGAGCACTCGTTAAGGAGGCTAACCCTGGGTCTAGTGTTGGGCTGTGCAGGAGGTACCCTTTGCAGTCACTTGGGAACCTCACACCCAGTCACCTCAGGGGTGACAGGTGAAGCAGCCTGGGCCGAGCTCTCAGGGCCTCATTTTACAGCCTCCTTTAGTCAGAGCAAGTGTTAGGACAGTACAGCCCTTTGCACCACCCGGAATCTTTGGGTGCTTAGTCTGTTCTTCCTCCTCCCACTGCAGCTGTCCGAGTTCTAAATATGCATTCTAAATGTTCTGCATTCTGAATCCTGTGTGTCTCTGCTGAGGTCACACCTCCACCACATGCTGAGCACATGCAGGGCACAGCCCTGGGATCTACCTGGATGTTTACTGCCCAGCCCCTTGCTCTCCCATGCTGTTTCCAGTCTGTGTGTCCATCCCCACCTGAAGTTCCAAGATTTTCCTCTTCCTCATTCTCCAGCATAGATTATTTGCTTCTCTCCACTTAGTGGAGCATCTGTTCTCATGGGTTGTGAGCTCTGCCTCTGGATTGTAGACCTGTGAATTCAGACATCCAGAAGCAGCCCTTTTTTGCAACATGCACATACAAACTACACAAACACATTGAAAATGCTTAGTATTAAGAAAACCCCTATGTGGCAGGAGTGTGAAATGGTGATGAACACATCATTCTGCCAGCAGATGGCAATCAAAATAAAGAAACATGATTACTGATGATAAATAATTCCACATAAAATCAGGTGCATTTTACTCAGGGGAGAAATGCAATTACCACCCACCACGAGGGAGTACCTGGCAGAGAATGATGTCCCTTCTGCCTCCCCCCTTGCCTTAATTCCTAGAAAAATTTTATAAGAAACCTCCAAACATCCTTTAATACATCTGGAGATGGTAAACAATTGTAGTTCAACCCGCCACAGGAGATGTGGTCCTCATGATGTCCCACACATCTATGGGAAAAGAAATAAAGAGGCTCATGCCTTGCACATGTGGGGCAGCAGCTGCAGTGCATGCACAGAAGCAGGTGAGGAATTTCCAGGTCTAATAGGTATTAGGCTCATGGTGGTAGGAGGAGCAGAAAAGCCTAGAGAGGAGAAGTGAGAGAGGGGAGAAAAAGGGAGGGCAGCTCCCATATTGAAGATAGCTGAGGAAAAAAAACTCAAACATTGGTAATAAAATGAAAATTAAAAAACCCCTGCATTCATCCCTGGTTTCATGATGAGTCAGTAAAGGCATGAGAGGCAAATTTAGCCACAGTATATAAAGACATCTCAGTGTGAAATGAGATAGGATATACACTGGATTCAACAGCCTTAATTCAATCCATTGAAAAAACATGCAGGAGTCCAGGACTTGTGGTTCATACATCCCTGGCACTTTATTTGCCTCTACAGTGAGCCACCACTAGGATGTGGACAGAGCAGGTGTGCAGCAAGAAAGGAAGAGCTAAGAGACATCACAGCAGCTAACTGCTGTAGGTAGACAGTTCCTGGTTCTGCTTTGCTGGAGGTCAGTTTCCACATGAAGTCTAGTGAATCCATTGCTTTAGAAACTCCAGAAGACCAGAGAAAGATGAAATCTTGGAACTGTTGACAAGAGGGAAGCCTTTGAGTCAAACACTCCTCTAACACCTTCTAGGAGTGCTGTCAGCAGCATTTTTTTTAACTTCATAATGAGACTGACAGTACTAGGCTAGCAGGGATCAGGAGAGAAGCAGACCCAGCAGGAGCACCAAACTCAATCATTATGGAACACTCAGTGCTTCACAGCACATACAGCAACATCCCTGCAGTGGCAAACCAAGGCTTGTAATTTAAATCACCTTCCTGAGCAAGCTGGATGGGCTGTTTCTTCACGTTTCTCCTGGCATTAGAAGTGTGCTGGATGCATTACAAGTGGTCAGGGCTGCAGCACACTAACAATCCCATCTTCTGCACAGCAGCTGTGCTGTCCTGCTCCTCACCAGAGCCATGCACAAAGAAACAAGCATTGCCGTTCACCAATTAACAATGGCTGGGTCTGCCAGCACTGTTGTACACCAGGAAACTTCACAGCCATTATTTTGTGTGTGCCCAGAGCTTTGACTCAGAGCTGAAGCCACTCTGGGAGAACAGACAGCAGTTTTACAGATTAAAGAAGAGAGGAGCTCCTTGTAAGCTTGTAATAAAAGGGATCCTTCTAGATCAAGTCTTCGCCTACATACATGTTCCATTTTCCCTCTCTCAGTGTTTTTTGCCCAAAAATCTTCCAGAAGTTCTTCTCTTACCTCATAAGAGAGGCAGTGCTGAGGCAGAGCAAATCATATCCTCTCCAACATTACAGTAACCAGGTCAGGTGTCTACAATTGCAGACTTGGAAGGCTTTGATTGCTACAGGTTGCTGTGCACACCACTGAATTAGAATTAGAAATTCACATTTTCCCTGTAAACCCCATGCAGAGCTCTTTCTTTCTTTCCTTCTTTCCTTTCTCTTCTCTTCTCTTCTCTTCTCTTCTCTTCTCTTCTCTTCCCTTCCCTTCCCTTCCCTTCCCCTCCCCTCCCCTCCCCTACACACAGAGGATTTCTGCTGCCTTTTTTAAATTTCCCTTTCACTCTGTTTTGTGTGCTTTGCTTGATATTGAATTCATGGCCATGCTATCTCTTTGTAATACATTTTGCTTACCTGGTGTAATTACTGATGATTGGTAGGTTGACTCTTTAGGATTTCTATTTGCTGTGTTCTCTCAACTCAAGTCTTTCTAAACTCACATCAGAGTAGCCAGAAGCCTTGCATACAGCAAAGAAAGATGCCCTTGATTAACATTATCCTCCTTTGCTGCAGTGGTGAAGGACCAGAAGCAGGTATCAATACATTTTTCAGCATCTTTGCATGTTAGGAATAAACTGATTAGCATCAAAAGTGGTAGCCTGTTCTGTACATGATACAAGGAGAAAGGTCTTTTAGCATCTTGGCACTGAGTAATCTATCATAATCTTGTAAACCCATCAGATTACTCAAAGTAGTAAGCAGAATATGAAAAACATTATGCAGTAGCAATGGCTTCTGCCTAAGAGGCCATTGCTACTGGATAATTTGGTCATGCCTGTCCATTTGGTCATGCCTGTCCATTCTCTTATTTCCTCCCAGTTTTTACCTTCTCCGTGGGGAGCCCCAATGGTAATCCTATGCTTTTGTGCTTTTAAATTTTAAAGAAACTTTCTCAATGTCACCGAGTGGCTTGTTCCCACCAATGAAAGATCCTGCTTGCCCATTCTTGTTGCAGAGTATGGAGTCAAGATACTTCTGAGCACCTTGTCAGTACGCTCCCAGCGGAAGTTCACCCTTTGCCGTACCACATTCCCTCAGATCCCTGCCATCTGCAGTCCTTCATCGCTGGATGTGTCCCTCCACCACCCCTACAGGCTGCTAGTATTTCTCTTTCCTGCCTCAGTTGTGTCCATGTGCTCCTGTTCTCTTCCCTTTGATCACTGCTACACACTTAAGCCAGAGTTTCCCTTGGGCAATGGAAAACCACTGCAGCAGATCCTGTGCAGGAACCCCCTCAACCCAACACAGGCACTAAGAAAATGCAGCTGCCAAACCCCAGGGCACACTGCAGCGACCCTCTCCAACAGAAGAGACACTTCAAGAGCCACTTAGCTCCTAGCAGCTTCAGTCACCTGAACATAACGAGAACCACTTCTCTGACATTTGCAGGCTGCTCTGCACGACGCAGTGGAAATGCTTAGGCTGTTCCAGCCATTTCTCTCTCAGTAAAGAAGGAAATAGACAAAGTTATTTTGTTTGTTTTAATTGATCACTGGTTAAATTGTAATACATTTCAAAGCAAAATATTCTGTTCAAGGACATTGTACCAAACATTAAATCTACTTTCAAACAAGGCTTAATTTGACTATTTTACCTTATATACATACAGGTATAAGTTTCATTTCACAAGTAGCAAAATTACACAGTACATTGCATTTCCTGAAGGATGGTAAAACCAGGAATTGAGTGTCTGTTTTGTCATTCCACACACTCCAAATCAGGAAAAAACACAGGTATTGAAAGTACAATCACAACTACAGGTAAATACAATAAGGACCTCAGAGCAAGCCAAGATCTTATGAGAGATGACAATCACTTCTAGAAATCTACATTGCAAATATACAGTACATTCCACTAAAAAGTTTTGGGAGTTCCCACAATGCCTCTTAATCCCCTTTTGGTAATAAAAGCTTCTATGACAACACGTATCCTTCATAAAAAGTACTGAATTCGTATTTTTGGAGCATATGTTGGAAGCTTAATGTAGTCTAAGCTGCAGTCCACAATAAGCTCACCCAAAGAGAGAGTAAGCAAGCATTGAAAGATTCATCAAGTTCAGAACCAGAGCTCAGCTCCTCATCATTGAGCTTCTGGGTGCGAGAGCTGCTCTGCGCCAGGCTCACAGGGTGGGAAATGATACATTCCTTTTACAGCTTCTGCAGGTCCACCACCTGCAAGTTCTTGACAGAAAATGTCAACTGAGTCATACAAGATTAATTGGAACTTATGTACAAAGCAGCCGTTACATTGCAATTGTTAGACAATTAAGGACACAGCTAAGGAGCAACAAGGTTTCCACATTTATGGTATTCCTGAAAACACTTCTGTGAGCAGCAGTGAGTGCAGTGGCCAGCAAGTATGCAAACACACTGCCACTGCTGGGGAAACTGCAGCCTGGCCTCGGGAAGTGGGATGGTGCACAGAACCCAGCAGCTCCAAAGGCCTGACAAGATTTCTGTTATGCTCAAACTCTGCTTTGGTTTGTGCAAAAAACTGACCTTGTGCACGTAGCTTTCACAGACTAACTGCTGCTCTGTGTTTGGCAAGACAAAATGGGAGGAATTGTCCAGAACTATCAAGAACATGGAAGTAAACAAGGCATTTTTCATGAGCACTAGTTACCCTCACAAGTACAACACCAAGGACTCTGCCACTGTTCCAAGGAAATGCACTTCATCAGCACTTTTGGAGGTTATCTGTTCTGTACTTGCTGAAGAAGGTACCACTGATTAGCAAAATAGCTGAACTTGATCCAGCTAACAAAGCTGAAGACCTTTTCCTTCCAGGCTTTATGTCTAAGTAACCACTAACAGTCTTTGCTGCTCCTAAGAAACTCTGGCAGCACTAGGAAACACCAAAAAGGCATGCCTGAGGTTGAAGACACCAACTGATTTCCTCTGGTTAAAATACATCACTTGTTTCTATTGGGCAGACTCTAGCCACACACTCTCTTAACACCAATTCTTCTTCACAGATCTCTGCTTTAAAAGTTATTTTGCTGGGCTCTCTAGATCTAACAGCAATGTAACACAAGTAATTTGTAATTTAAAAAAAAACTAGTGGAAACCTGCCCAAACATTTTTAAACCTGCTTTATGTGAACTTTGGAGGGAAAAAAAATAATAGGGACTTGGTACTCCCAATTGTTACAATCAGTCAGCAGTGTTCTAAAAGGGATGGAAAGCAGGCTGCAAACCAGGTTCTCTCTACTAGTCTACACCTGTTTTTAGCAGAGGTAGGTAACAATAGGTCAGTGGAGAGAGAATTAGAAAACAGTACTTCAGATGTACTTTAGATCCCCGGTGTTTTTCTCTACTCTTCCTTTAATCTATCTTGTGCTGTTTTCCTTTTTTCTTGCACTAACCATCTCAGCCTACTTTTGGAAAGTGAGCCCTGGTAGGCTGCAAACAATATATGACATTAGTCAGGTGATGTTACCAGACAGAGGAACACCCAACATGGGCCAGCAGGCACCACGATTTGCTGCAAGAGCATCAACCTGCAGGCAACACCCAGTGATCTCATCTTCAAGCTTCACAGCCAGCAGAAGCAGGTATAAAGTTCAGCTTTCAGGTTGTGGCTTCAACACTTCAAAACTTAACTGTGCAATGAACAACTAACATGAATGAAAAGGAAACATTTTAAGCAAAGAGAGAATCCAGCCAAGTCTCTGATTACTCATTTTTTCTGAAGCCTGCTCTAAAAGTTTTTCAGTTTGTGGACACTAAGAATACCACTACAGTGAAATATGTGTGTTACCATTTGAGTGCACTCCTAAGACAGACAATTAACGACCAAGTACAAAGCAAAAGGTTGAAAAGCTCTCATTCCCAGATTGTCTACCATTTTTTATTACTGTTTTAAGATGAATTTATAAAACTGATGGACTTTCTTCGTCCAAATGACCGTCTCCTATAAAAGCAACATTAAGACTCAATACACATTTATATGAAATATACTTTAACTTCCCTCTTCCCAGGTTCTTGTACTTTATATATAAGCCTTACACTAAGAAACACCTTTGGTGGTCCTCATGCTGCTTTGTGTTTCACAGAAAACAAAACTTCCTTTTATTATGTTCATATTCACCACTTGAACTTTTTTTAATTTCCAAATTACAGTTTGCTTACAGAATCTTAATGAAATCCCCATTGTTTGCACATTCTTGTATGTAACACAGAGAAATGGCACAGTTACAAAAAAATAAAAACAAAAATCAAAACACCCTACCCAAAATAGTTTCATTGTCAAGATTTATCAGTTTACCAAACCAAGCTTCTCCCAGATTCTTAGCAGCAAAATTCAGTTACGTAGAAAGGAGCAGGACAGAGAAATCAGCCAGTTCCCCCACTGAGAACCAGAGGTGACTAAGCCATAAAACAAGCAGCTGAACAGCTCTGTCAACCTGACTGAAGTTTCAGTAATTATGTAATGAGTCTTGGAAGAATCCATAGTCAAACTTCTTGAATTTCCATAATTTTTGAAAGAGAGAGCTAATTTCAAGAGATCTTCAGTTCCAGGTAAAATACTTGCACTCATGTTTTCCCTGCTAAGTTAACATCACATCTAAGGTTCTTCTCTGATGTTCCAAGAAAATTTTGCAAGCAAGAGTAGAGAAATTAAAAAAAGCTTAATGTAGACATCAGAAAACACTACCAAATATACAAAGCAGAGGAAGATATTTTCCTTCCAATTTTCGTGTTTTAATTTTTTTAACACATATTTCAAGAAAAGAGCAATTAAAAATGTATGCCCCCAAAACTAAGTTGCCTGTATGTGCTGAATGAACATGGGTTTTTAACGCAGTCCTTCCTTATTCTAAGTAGCCCCCTCAGAAATGCTTTATCTCTCAACTGTATATAGCACTACAGTCAAATTCATTATGTATCTGTGTTTGTCTTTTTAAACCTATTACTAGATAGAATTTGCCCTAGAACTGTAAAGAGGTCTCCCACAAACCTATCCTACCAGCAGAAGCCTTTAATTTCCATGGTTGCAGAACACATACACAAAGAATTAATGAAGTGTCCAAAGGAAAAAAGATTAACTCTTACTTTAAATCAGACAGCAAGTTACATACATTTATAAAGAAATCTACTGAGTTTTAAGACTGCTTCAAAGCAGTAATTGAAATACAACAGCAGCTATGAATATATAACCTTCCTGATCCATAACTGATCCTAGCTTCACCTTAAAAAGAAAAAAGAAAAATCACAGCAGCTGAATATATATGCAAATATACACAAACAAAACCTTTGATCAGAGGTTAATAAGTAACTGTGTCATATCAGAGCTAGAGACTAGACACTGCAAGTGTTCAGCAGTCTCTAACTGCAAGTGTTCAGCAGCAGTGGAAAATCTCATCCAACACACCTTTCAGGTGGCATTAGAATCTCATGTTTCCTGTTCAGATGTTGCTCAGCTGAACAGTTACCTCTGCTAATACAGCTTCCCTCTCAGTTAAGCATGCAAAATGTATAAAAAGGCAAGTGATCAAAATATCCCCTTGAATGCCCAACTGTCCGGTATCAAGAGACTGCTGCTGAAGATTTAATCGCTCAGCACTAATTTTCAACATTTTCAAACTTGATATGGAAATTGTATTTTGTTATTACACAAAGTATAACAGTCATTGGTCGTTTGCATCATCCACCCCAGCACTAGTGAAAAAGTGCCTTCTGAACAGGGATGAGAAAACATGGCAAGTTTTGTTACCAAGTTGTGTCTCTACTCATCTTGCACTAAGCAGTGCATGGAAATAAGTGAGCAGAAATTCAACAGTATACCAAGACACACCATGTTTTCACATGCACTGATGCCATGCGTATCTCAATAATACACAAGTTCAAACATGCAGCAAAATGTTTGTTGAAGCACTTTAAATGCTTGCCAGATGATAATGAGTGATTTAATACTCAGACAAATCAAAGCACAGTAAAAAGTTTGTGCTTACACTTCAAGTTTCAGAGTAAAATTGTTTCTATCAGAGTATCTGAAGTGCAATGAAAGGAACGTTCCACTGAATTCAGAAGCAAAAGACACCATTTAAAGAATTAGGAAAATAAGCACAGGTCAGAGTACTGCAATAAATAAACAAAACAGCAGGAACATGCAGACCTCAGAGTCAAAATTTTTTTTTAGATTCATGATATGTAAAAAAAAAAATTTAAAAAAAAATCAAGAACAACCCTGTCTGACTTTCCCACGTGTGGTGTCTTTTTGGCTAAACAACTGTTAATCTATTGTAAGGAACGCAGATATTACCAGAAAACATTATTTACAGAATGATTATCAGATTGATTATATAAAATACAGATGAAAATATACACCCTTAGGTTTGAGATAAGCCAAGCAAATTCACTGCTGCTAACTAAAGCACTTTGAAGAAGGCGACAGGCACCAAATATTAAAACTGAATCACAAAACTACTCAAAGTAACAGACAAATTTGGGACGGTAGAGGTACAGCAAAGATCAATTAAGTTGGAATGATTTATAACTAATACTAGCCTATCACTTATTACTTAGCTTCATTCAAATTCTATTTTTCTTACACAAAACTGAAGAGAAACCTTTACTCCCAGACCGTGATTTCTTCAGCAGCTTTTTTCTTAATGCATCCATGTAATGCTTTGTACTTTACATCTTACAAAATACATCCCCACATTTAAGTGCATGACTAGAAACTGTGCTGAAATCATGGAAGAGCGCTTCATAAATCTCAGGCGCAATAAAGTCATAACAATGATCAGCTCCAGTTTCTGGAAGCAGTTGTGTGAAAGGTGAGGTTTCAGAAAAGGGACTTTGATCCCTGGTTTTCGAACTCCGACCATGCATCATTCAATTCCATGAAGATCATTTTGGCATATTGCTCGTAGGGTTGTCCTGTGGCCTGGAAACAAAGAGAATGTACCGTAAGCATAAAAACATTAGAAATTAGGTCTTTAGAAAAGATCCCACCCCTTTTATATTTGCTGTCTTACTCAACAGCTATAGACTGCTCCGTGAATACAATTTTACAGACGAGAGAACTCTCTCCAACCTTATCCAAAGCTTGCCATGAGTATTTTTTAAACAAATTCAAATCCTTGGTTTCTTTACATTATTTTCAAACTTTCAGTACCATTCGTAAGCAATTGAAATTTAGCTAAAAACAATTTTCAAAGCTGTTCTTTTCATAAAAAGTTTCAGTTACTATTACTTACTAATCAAATTAAGTCTTTTTTGGAATTGCTTCCTGAAAGATCCTGCAGTAGTGTTCAAGGATAAAATCTGAGTTCTCTTTAAGACAACTTCTTTTGAATAAAATTCCCTGGAGAAAAATCTGTTGCTGGTTGTGAATGACGCTAAGATTCGACTGACACAGCACTTCCTGTGTGTTCAAAGATAGCGCACTCCTGATCCCCTGCCTGTTTCACAGCTGCCCTGATTCTGGCCTAACACAATCCAACCCTTGTGGTTAATAAACATCCAGTCCCAAAAGATGGTTCTCTCCAATAAAAAAGGGAAGCCCCAGAGCCCCCTCCAGTATCCTTCCCCTTCTCCTGATGCTTAGCTTTTGCCACCTGCAGTACTTTATCGATGTGTAACAACTAAGTGGAAGAATAAAAGAACAAGGAAGACAAATATGCCTTAAACAGAGCCTTGTTCTGACACTGTTCTGACACTTACAGAAAACACCTAAAAAAACACTACAAAGGTGCAAGAAATCACATACCAAAGAACTCTGAAGGAGAGGAAGAACTAAAAAAACCAAAAAATGTCGTGTTTGTTATGGACACAAGACAACATAGGATTTATACTGCTCACTAAACCACCAGTGAATGCAAACCTGAAAGTTCAAACCAGGTATATCCAATGCTTCTCCTTCTATCTAATGCAAGAGCTCAGAACAAGAAGCTACCTTGACACATTGGGATGCATTAAGTATTTTTAAAAAGACAGCTGCAGTGTAATATTCATTATGTATTTTTCATCTGATAACTTGTTTATTCTAGTAAGTTTATATTTTTTTTTAGTAAAAATTGTTTAGTAAATGAGGTTCAGCAAGTTTTTCCCACCAGTTTTGCTTTGGCAGCCTCTGAGTCTCCATACTAGTTCTAAAAGACTTGAAGTATCAGCTCACAGAAATGAAACAGATTCCACTAATCAGCATTAAATCTGACATCTGCCATCTGTCAGTCAGAACCCAGCATGACTGACTTTGGTGCTCAGTACAACCCTCACGGATCTTTCATTTGTTGAAGCTTCTCTATTGAATTCTGTGCTGTGTCAGGACAAGAATAATCCTTTACTACCCAAATGCAGTAGGACACCACATTCAGAAGACAATGGAAGCACACTGAAGAACATACAGGGTGCTGGTTGAGAAGCAAGGCATTTGCCAGTTACCAGTATGGTATGGTAAAAGTAGTTTGTATTCCTCCTATAATAAAGAAGACCAGAGGAAAACACTCACCTTATCAGGATGAACCACAAGCACTGCTTTCCTGTAGTACTTCTTTACTTGTTCAGGAGTTACTAAATCTGCCATGCTGACTGGTTTCCACTTATTTTCCCCTTCCCAAAGCACTGTATGTAGAGTGGATATTAATGCTCTGATATTTCTCTCCTTTCCTTCAATCCATTCAAGAATCTGGGAAAATCAGAAGATATAGGGCTGAATGCAGTAATGTAAGCATTCTTAGCTTCTGTAGACATAATCTTCACTCTCTGCAAGACTATATGATCAAGTACAGTTGTCCTACTGCACTCACTCCCCAAATTCAATTGCCTTAGCCACTCAAAAGTGATACTTTGTGTCCACCACTAGAGAATAGTTCATTGTTACTAGTTTATTGCACAAATTCAGTCATTGCAAGAGAAATTACTGAGATAGTTCCAAACTCCTGTAAAATTAATGGCAAGAGAAATGACAGGAGTAATTAAAAGCATCTGTTACAATTAGATATGACATTAATCTTGTCCTTGTCAGGGCACACAAAAATTATTATTCCATTTGTACAAAAGCATAAATATATTTTAAAACTTCTATTGTACAAGCTTTGTACAAAAGATTATGTCTAGCAATAATTCATGTTTACTCAAGCAACCTACAGAGGTGCACAGACTAAAGTGCTCTTTGAGATATTCCCAAAGTCAACTAGAGTAATGTTGCTCAGACTTTAACAGCAATATTCAAGCCAGAACATAGGGATACAGTGTTTTCATTAAACACTTACTATCACCAGTGAGGATGGTAACTAAATATCTGTACTTATTTTCATTTGTGGTGATTTGTGTTAAAAGGTACTCACGCAAGCAAGCAAGCAAGCAAGCAATGCACTCTCTCTTTAGGAAGGACACTTGGTGAAAACAAATCTTAGCATTCCTTTAAAGTTCATTTACAAACTTTACTGAAGCACCATAAAGACTAAAAAACTGTAAGTGTATTAATATGTGAAGTTATCAATGACTAATGGGTCAAAAAAATCTGAACAGCAGGAACACATCCCAAACTAGTTATACATCCTGTCTCCAGAACTGCACCTTCTAGTAATTTCTTAGGACAGCAGCAGCACTTGTTAACCAGAAAAGTACATGATCATCCTGAAGACAGCTATTCTCACATTAAATGGCCTCATTTTTAAAGCATATTTTTGTATTATCAGCTAAATCCATCTTTTCTAAACCATAAGCCTTTAGTTTCTCTGTTGGTCATTGCATCCTTCTGCTCTGTTATCAGCAGTTCTAAGCATAAGATCAGATTTTCACTTGAATCAAAATCACAAACAAACAAACCTTGAGTTTCAAGGGATCCATATCTTTAGACATCTCCTGTTTTCTCATCTCAGCAATTGTCTTTGGTCCCTTTTTATCAGATTTTGCTGAAAATCCTTGATTAGATAAGAGATCTTCAAAGTCATTTTCTGAAACTTTTGGCTTTTGACCTATGAAAAGAGAAAAAAACATTAAATGAAAAGTTTCACTGGAGAATACATTAACGGGGGAAATATATTGCTCTTAGATACACCTGGATGGCATTTACCACTGCCACGATAAATATCCTTCAGTGATGCCAAAAGCCATAAAACTAAGAAGGACAAAAATAAAAGGGATCTTTAACAAACTTTCAGTCCAGCAGAGCAGACAACCTAACATGCTAACCCTCTGACTAAACACTTGCACGTTCTCCTTTTTAAAAAAATGGAGTAGATTTGAGGGAGCACACATCTATCCACGATTTTGGAAACAGCTCCATTTTTCCACTGTAAGTTAGTTTCAAATGCTATGCAGCAGTTTTTCAAGTAACCATATCCTCAATACTATCATTAAAAGCATGTAGTCAACACCTAAGCATGTTAAAACTTATCCAGAATAATCAATGGATAAAATACCAGCATAAATATTCATTACAGAACCAACAAATTTCAGAGAACTGTAGAATAACTAAACTCTGAAAAGGCCTCTGGATCTTTTCTAGTCCAATCCCCACTCAAAGCAGGGACAGCCAGGTACATTTGTTAGGTCCTTGTCCAGCTGAGGTCCATCTGTTTTTAAGGGAGAGGAATTACAACAACCTGTTTCAGCATTTCATCATGCCAATTGATTTTTTTTGCATTGTTCTACAGACTTTCCTGTGCTGCAACCCATGCTCACTGCCTCTGCATCCTGACTCCTTTTTCCAGATATGGACCAACAGAATAATTCCAATTTAAAGAAGTACCTGCTGTTCACTTATTAATCAGTTTAAGAGAAGCATAATCCTAATACCAACACACCAGAAAATAAATTTTCCAAGAAAGTTCATACAGAAAAGGCCAAGCCTAACCTTACAACTCCATGTTTGCCTACTCAGTTGGAACATGTTAAAGGACTGTATGATTCCACCTGGTCCTGTCTCCATGTCTCTTTCAAACACAAGAATTTGCAGTAATTTTAACCTCAATCTTTCTCAAAACAAGCTACCCTTCTTCAGCTAGGAAAAACAGTATATCCCTTTACCTTTGTATTACAAAAACAGACTAAAATGAAGCAACATTATCAACCATCTCTCCCCAGATGGATCAATTTACCTTTTTAAACTCACTGATACAAAACCAGTTCCCATGTGGGTGAGTAATTATAGCCTTGACACTTTATGCCTGAACTCACATATACCTGTGCTATCATCAGCTTATCTGTTATGTACTGGAATAGCTTTGGAAATGCAGGATACCAGATTTGCCAAGTGTTTTTCTACTAGACACAACTTAAATGCAAATAAAAATATGAAGGTAAAAGAGCTTCTGCAGGTAACAGCACACCCAACTAATTTCACAAGGAACATTATAAGTAATATGCATTCAAAGAACTTACCAAAGCTTGGGGCTCTGACTCCTCTTTCTTCTCGTCCTCCAATAACACTGAAGTTTACTGTGTAGTTGGGCTTAGCTGCTGTGCTGGACTTAGTCTGGGACTGCCATGAAGTAGTTTGTGGTTTGGAGGATTTCTGCCACTGATTTCCCAGCTTCTGAGATGGAGCAGTCTTCTGACTAAATCCACTACCCAGGAGTCCACCAGTGGATGAGCCTAACAAAAAAGACTAAGTTAGTTGTTCAGTTCAATGCCTGTCACCTGATTAATACAAGTAAGACAGCTTGGTCTTGACATATAACCATATAGCTCACAGTGATGTAACAGGAAAGTGTGGGTAAAATGAAGTTAAGAGTTTCATTAAGTTGTAACTTGGATAGCAGGAGCTGGAAGCTTTACTGAAAGTCTTCTCTTAGAGCTCAAGGTCTCAAATATCAGTTTTAGCAAAAACATGCACCCTTATCTGAAGAGTCATGCACGTGTCAGGCTAGGAGATAATATGGCTGTTACAGTAGTTCTGCCTCCCACTTCTGCTAATATGCAGTGCATAATAAATAACTAATTACAAAAAAATGGTAACAGACTGAGAAGATTTTCAAATTAATACTTTCAAAGTCTCTAGTGATTCCTTGAACTACTGTTTAAGGAAGATGAGAACATTATTCTATAGCAGCATTCACAGAGAATATACTGCACGTGAGTAAGAAAAGCACTGCAGCCTGCAGGAGATACTGTAATCACCCTCCTGTGGCATAGGCCAAGCCTGTCTGGGTATACACAACAATGCAATCTTGATTCACTCTTTCAAAAATGGCTCTCACTTCAGCTCTCCTGATGCCTCCCTTTTGAAGTGGCTGCTCATACCTCTAACTTGCACAAGAGGATGTCTCCCCAGGGCCATGTACAAGATACCATACTATATCTTGAAATACCACACCTGATAAAACCCAGTACAACACCCAGTAAAATCTAGGAATGCACTGCTTTTTCATGAAATCACTCAACTGCAGTCAACTCAGTTTTTGGTCATTAACAACTTGTGAAATTTACAGAAAAAAAAAATTGTTACTAATTAGAGGAAATACCCCTGCATACTGAAAAATTTTTCTCTTTCACCTATTTTTTCAAAGCATTCTACGTTCATTACTGCAGTTTTCAAGGCCAACAAATTCTTCCTGCAGGACAAGTCAATGCCTCACTGTTCGCAGAAACTTTTCAACACCACACTCCTACTTTCTGATAGAAGACCATTCCTAAAGAAGAGTGTGACAACACCAACCAGCACAGAACACTACTGGTATCCTGCCAGTACACTAATACACCAGTATCAACTACTTTTAGCTTCTATTTCTTTTGGGTTTATATAGCATTCATATTTAAGCAGCTTGCACTCAAAAATTTTCTTCCAGAACAGCGTCTTGTATGTGGAAGCCAAAAAACTCCTATGAAAAATCCAACAGAGTGTGGTATTCCAGTCATATTCCAAAACTGAATTCCAGTTCTTGTGATGCCTTGAAAAGTCATTTCAAGACTGAGAATGTTAACTAGGACAGTGACATCTGGCTACTTCTTAATGCAATCTTTTTTCCTATTGAAAGCAAACTGAAAGAGTAACGAATTGACCCAAGTCCTGCTAAAATAAGTTTGATTTCTTTCATCAGATTCAGTGTGAGCTATACTTACATCTTCAAGTCAAGAACAAATAGACTTTTTTTACTGCCACACTGTGTGTGCATTTAACAACCTGTGTTAACCTGAATTATTAAACTAGAAAATTTTTGAATTTTTTTTACTGCAAAGCAGCCTCATTGGTACTGCTTCAACACCAGAATTTTATAGTGCTTATGCCCAAGTAACATCAAGATGTCAAACACTGCATGCTACCTTGTGTTTCGACGAGAATTCCACTAAATTCAATACACAGTGCTAACTGCCAAGGCAACAGAGTAAAACCTCCATCAGCTCCAAGCTAAGGGAAAAGCAGGTTTGCTCAATTCAGCAACACTAGGCTGTTCTGAATCATTTCGTGTGCTCTGGGCAGCTGGTCACATTTGTTATGGCAGTGTGGGTTCTGAAATGCAAGGACTTCAGCTCTTTTTTGAGTGCTACAGGACTAAATTCCTGAGTTTCAGGCCAATAAAACACCCTGGAACAAGAGCTACTCTGCAATGTGTCTTATCTTCCAGAACTCCTTGTGCCCTTCACTGCAAACTGACAGATATTCATGATGCTTTTGGTACTGGTGTGCATTTATGGGCTTGATTTTTGGGCTCATCTTGCAAACATGGTAGATGTGAGTAGCAGAGATATGAAAGTCTACTGAATTCAAAGGAAAGTACTGAACTAACTGTTACTTTGGAACTAAAAAATTAACTAATTCAATCCTGCTTTCAATCTAAATCCTTCAAGAACAGTATTAATCAATGCTAGGTAAGAAACCTCATGCTCAAGTTACTGAATCAGCAACTCCTGGTTTCTCTTACCATCTCAACTCGATTCTCAAGCATTAATTTTTTTTTACTGTTCTTATATCACAGCTGTAGTTATCTTCTGAAATATTATTCTGGATGTTTAAAAAAAATATCTGGAAGATTCAATCTCTTCTTGTTACTCACCAGCTCTCAGCAAATACCTCAAGCTGGATGTTGACAATTAAAAGGAAACATTTCTCTTTATAGGCTGGGAAACTATATATTGGCAAACTATATAGTGGGAAATGATGGGCACTATCTAATGCCTTTAAGGCACTTCCCTTATAGCCTTTATAGGCTGTCAGTAACATTTATTGGTACAAGAAGCAAATCAAACAGTAGAGGCACTAAATATCAAAAGTAAGACCTTACCTGGAAGGCCAGATCCCAGATTGGCAAGATCAGCAAAAGGATCAAAGTTCTGAGCTTTCGCCTGGCTAAAAGACAAACCTGAAGACACACTGGACTGGCTTCCAGTGGTAAAAGCTTGGCCTGTATAATAAGAAGACACATCACATACCTAGTCTGTTTGGAAACTGAGAGTTTCTTGTGAGTATCTACACAAGACCTCATGCAAACCTCCCCAATATTCTACTTCACAACATCTTTTCCCATAACAAGAATCACCATTACTACAGAGAATTGAAACAATTTAATTCCTGTCTTGAACTTTAATCTGAAAAACTACACAAGTGCCTTAGTAAAGGAACATTTAAGCAGCAAAGCAAAAATGCATGAAGACATGTTCAGCAGTTTCAGGTGATTAAACTGACCCAGTCTGAAGTATTCCTCTAATGGAAAATTTTAATTTCATAATACCTTCACAAACAGGCTTCAACTGTGGTGATGCCACATTGCTGCTTGTTGAAGAATCTGCCCAAGAATCCCATCCACTTAAGAGATCTGGGTGGCTTGTAGATGATGATATTTTAGGCGGCTCTGGTGTCAGATTGCCTACAGAAGAAAAAATAAATGTTTTCATGTTTAAGAAAACCATTATAATAGTATATATATTTGCCAATACCAACAGAATGTGTATCACATTGTCAGCTACACAGCTTGCTTAAATCTCTTAGTAACAGTTGTGCAGTCTTAAACAGGACTCAGAAGGGTGGTACCACTGGAATTTCTCCATTTCTATTTTAAAACATCCCACGCACTTCAAAGATAAGGTATTTTCATGCACAGGCAATGCTATGAATTTAACAGCTTAGGTCTCCTGACCAAAAGGACTAGCTCAGGTACAGATCTAGGGTAGGCTGCTGCTCCTGACAACACAGCTGGTAAGCGGAAAGCAGCAGTGCTCCATGAATGGTGCTCTTTATCACTCAGCAGTCTGGGTGTTACACAGGTGAAGCCAGGTCACTTCAAAATGCAGATCTGCCTAACCCAGGCTGCTTGTGACAAAAGGACCTCTTGGCCAGCTAATACACTCTTTGAGGTATAACACACAAATGAATGCACACAATTGAAGAGCAGGATACAAGAAGAGTGATTTTTTTCAGGGAAAATGTTAAGACTCTCCAGCTGAATGGACAAAAAACACTTTTCTATGCACCATGACATCTCAATGAAATAGCCGTATTTAAAAGCATGCAAGGGTGCTGCCACTAACTCCTGGAAAATGTCATATCCCATCTAAAGGTATTGTAACTGCCATCCCTGACACTTTCAAATGATTCCCCACTTACACACTCACACAAACTATGAGGTGACCCATCCTCAGAATAAGATATGCTATGTACAGAACACTCAAAACTGCATGCCAGTTGTGAGCATTCTCCTTGAGCAGAGTTTGTAGAGATGCACAGTGAAGCAGGACAGCGTCTGAATGTAACCCCTACTTTAATGCCATAACAACTGTCAGTGCTACAGGGAAAGGGGATATTTCATTAAAGCACATTTAGCGGTGGTCTAAGACACTTCACAAACATAGGGTTAACCCAGCCATCCTTACAAAAGCAGCAACATTCTAAGGCTTAGAAAGTCTCAACTACTACATCACAGCCTTTCACTTGTCTCAGCATCTCAGCTTTATATTCTAAATATTAATATCAAATCCTCTTAATTAAGGAAATAATTAGAAGCAAATTAAATAACCCTATGGTACCTCAACCTACTAATATCATTTATAATTAGATCTTACAGCTGCAAAGTGAGCACATCAAATACTGTGCAACAAATATCTGCTGAAAGCCTGTATTTCAGCAATATTCTCTGCTGCATGTGAGGGAAAACATCAGAATAAAATGCAAGAAGTACCCACCATTTCCAGCCCTTTCTCCAGACCCAAGTTTCATCTCCCTGCCTCTGAAACCATGGGAGAAACAATACATGTTGGTCTCAACTCTCTATCTGCTAAACTGTAGTGACACTGGCTATAAATGAGCACCTATTAATCATCTTAGAACTTTGTTGTATCATATTCCACTTCCAAAAGTTAAGCAGGCCTTGAATTACTACTAATACTGATTTTTAGGCTAGAAATTAGTTTGTTCTCCAGTCTCTGCTATTAAAAGTCTTTTTACAGAAGCATAAGAAAATTAACACCATCATATGAAATTAACTATGATGAAAACAAATTGAGAGAAACAAGAACAAATTAAATTATAGGCAAATGCATTTGAAGGATTGAGAACATACTATGGGAATGAGCTGTTTTATAACAGTTGGCTTAAGAGAAGTTCTTTGCCTCCCCCACCCTGAACTAAGCAGGAAATAGCCTAATGCTATGTACAGCAGTAAATTCACTATTAATAGTAAAAGCTCATATACAACCACCACTCTTATCAGAAAAATCTGAAACAATGCAATGTACAATATACTGAACAGATAACCCATTCCTCCTGAAACTGTTTGTTCTTATGCTATCTTCTTTTTAGTTCTACAATGTGGGCGCTGTGTCAGATTTTAACATCAAGAAAAAAGTGCTATCAACTTTTTGACTTTGATATTTTGACTTTTACATATTCTGAAGAGGTATGATGTGACCATACTGAATCCCTATATTTATAGCTGACACACTGCAGTTCATAAAGACACATTAAGATAAAGGAGTAGAATTCCTAAAGAAATGGTAAAACATGAACTATATCGCGATATTCCAAAAATTGAAGCTATTAAGATCATTAACATGCAGATCCAAACCTGGTTGTCTCAGGTTTTTTATGCTGTTTTTTAATACGCATATTGATAATCCTTAGCCATACAGCAATGAACGACAGAGGTCACGGCAAAGAACATTGCTCTTTACTAACACTGCTCAAACCAAGCTGAGATGCAAGAATAAGTTGGTGGTAATCAGATCACACTTTCCAGCTTCCCAAAATAAGAGACCTGCATTTTACTACACACAACTTAACATCAGGTTTTCTTTATTTAACTTGTCATGTCTACAGGAAATCCTTTAATCACAGACAACAGGATTTTCTATGAACCAAGAGGCTGGTTTAGTATGATGCAAGGCTTTTTTAACCTTATCTAAAGCCTGTCTGAGAACTCAAGTTCACAGAAACTACCTTCTCCTCAGGAGAAAACTACACTGATCACTCAGGTTTCTTTTGATCACCTTCCAAATCTCCTGCTGTCTTTGAGGTAAGTGTATCTTGACTCAACCTGCATTAAAGATGATCTGTTACTTAAAAAATACAGAAGAAAATTAAGTTACTGTGTTAATACACAACTGTTTAGCAGCAACAGCAAAACATTTTCCTACTACAGGACAGAATGTCTTAAAAGACCAGATATTGTGTAAGAACTATCTTTCATTTTAAAACACCTATGATTTTAAATTTTAAGCCAACATCTGAGAAATACAAGGTTAAAGTTCTACATCTTGAACTTGTGTTCACTGAAACATCTTTTCTCCTGGTATCTATAGCAGTTTAGTAATCATTTACTAACAAACAAAGCCTATCCATCACTAAAATTTTATTCTAGACACTTACAACTGATCCAACAGTAGAGTCATCAAATCTCATTACTTCAGCTTATTTTGAATGGTCACTGCCATTACTACTAATTTATTTTTAGTTTAAAATTTTTTCTCCCTTTAATGATCTTATGTTTGTACTGTCTTCTGCTCACTTAACACAGCTCCTTTCTGAGTATGTCATTTGAAAAATATGTTCTTATTTTTCCTTTCTTCTCCAGTTACTAGTGATCCTGTCCTTTCAGGACTCAAAAAATCATATTAAGTGCAACATAATCATTAATATGCCTTACTTACTTGATAAAATTGATACCTGTAACTGGATAGAATGCTGAAGGTTCAAATACATACATCATTTCAGCCAAACACACATATGAGCTCTCATTAGAAAGATAAATGTAAAGGAGTATGAAACGTTACCACAGTTCTTCCACTTCCATACAGTTTTTAAAGACTGCATTGTAATAGAGAAATACTGGGAAATCAATGTAAAACAGTAGGCTGAAGAGAAAATGGGTACATTTTAAGTATCTTTTCCTATGTTGACAGAAAGCTCCAGAAATTACATTAAAACAGCAGGTATCCTAATACACTTAACCAGGGTGCAAGCTATCAAAATAAAATCAGGAGTAAGCACAAAGCAATAAGCATTGAAGTCAGATGTAAAAATATTCCCTCATTTTCTCTACTTACTCAAATGTTATTAACAGCTGACTATTGATGGTGATCTCCTTAAGGTTGCAGATAAACATTTAGTGAACAGAAATCCATTTATTTTTCCCATATTAATTTAATACATAAAAGGTTTTTCTGTCTCCTCTCTGATATGAGGGTTCTGTACTATTAAACTTGGAGAAAAGAACTGGGACAATACTTATAAATGTGTAAAAATATTTAATGTGAAGAAACAAAAAAAAAAAAAAAAAAGACTGAGATAGACTCTTCTCTGTATTGCCCACTGGAAGGACAAGAGGCAATAGGGCACAAACTTAAACACAGGGAACTCCATCAAAAAATGCTTTCTTTCCTCTAAGATCTCTCCAACACTGGCATAGGTTGCCCAGCTGTAGAGTCTATAGTGCTGGAAATGCTAAAAACCAGAAACAACATAGTCCTCAACAGCCCACTCTACATGACCCTGCCTTGAGCACATCAGCTAGAGAATCTCTTCTTGAGAGGTCACCTCAATTGCCTCTCCAGTGAGTCAGATTCTGGCTGAGATCATAAAATAAGCTGAGCTACAAGGGAGCCACAAGGATCACAGAGTCCAGCTTCTGGCTCTGCACAGGACAGCTCCAAGAATCACATCATGTGCCTGAGAGTATTTTCCAAACACTTCTGGAACTCTTGTCAGGCTGGTGCTGTGAACACTTCCCACTGTTCCAGTGCCCAACCAGCCTCTGGGAGAAAAACCTTTTCCTGATATCCAACCTAAACACCCCCTAACAGAACTACAGGCCATTCCCTTGGGTCCTGTTACTGGCTACCACAGAGATCAGATCAATGTAGGCCCCTCCTCTTCCCCTCACAAGGAAGTTGATGACTGCAATGAGGTCTCCCCTCAGTTTCCTCTTCTCCAGGAGGAACAGACCAAGCGACCTCAGCTGCTCCTCATACAGCTTCCCCTTAAGGCTCTTCACCATACTCATGGCCCTTCTTTGGACACTCTCTAATGGATTAATGTCTATTTTTATATTGTGGCACCCAAAACTGCCCCCAGCACTCGAGGTGAGGCAGCCCCAGCACAGAGCAGAGTGGGACAATCCTCTCTCTTGCTTGGCTGGTGACCCTGTGCCTGATGCACCTCGGGACATGCTTGGTCCTCCTGGCTGCCAGGGCACTGCTGACTCATTCAGGCTGCCATCAACCAGGACCCCCAGATCCCTTTCCATGGTGCACTTCCCCAGCATCTCATTCCCCCATCTGTCTGCATCCAGGTTGCCCCATCCCAGGTGCAGAATTTGGGTGGGAGATAATGCTCCACAGATCAGTATTGATCAAATCTTCTATTGAGCAAAATATTTATGTTTGCGAACCTCACACAGGAACAGCAATAGTAGCATAAACCTGGCAACTATACAAGTACACAACTGAAACATATGGCTCTTCCTATCTACAGGAAAGAACAAAAACATTGCAAAGGAGGCAGCAAGTGGAATCTTCTCAGCAGAATCAACCACAGCTGGAATATAATGATTAATAATATGACAGAGAGGGCAATTAGCTGGGTAGCCTTTTACTTCAAAGAGGAAGCCCTTCTCTCTGTCAGACAAATAATGCATTCTTTTTCTGTCCAGTTTATCTGTACCTAACACTCAGACTGCATCACTCAGATGCAGGGTCAACTAGAGCAACTGCTAAACAAAGATGGGCAAGTCAAAGTTGCATGCAATAAGCCCTGGGAAGAAATCACTGGATTCAGGAAAGGGTGTGTGACACCACCATTCCTAGCTACCTGCATATTGTAAGCAGGTGTCTGCATGAGAAGAGGCCTGGGATTCTCTGCTGGACACAGCCAGCTAAAACAGACTCACCACAAGCCCCAGCTGAGCTTCCCAAACTAGATGTTTCTGGGAAAACATGTTTTCCCAAAAAATGTTGCACAGCTGCTGTAAAAGAAGGGACAGATGTGACAGAAACTGTTTTGCAGACATTAAGGTTGGTGGAGAAGGAAGGGGAGGATGTTGCCAGATGCCACAGCAGAGATTGCCCTGCAACACATGTAAAAGATCTCAGTAGAACAAATATTCACACTGCAGCCTGTGGAGGACCCTACACAGGTGGACATGTCCTCGATGAAGCCACAGCCCAGGGAGAGCAGCCCACACAGCAGCAGGTTCCTGGAAGGACCTGCAGTGCCTTGGGAGACCCACATCCCTATAGCAATCTCTTCCTAAAGGACTGCACCCTACACAGACCTGTGTTCTTAAAAGATTGTATCCTGTGGGAAGCGCCTATACAGAAAGAGGGGACTGAGAGAGCAGCAGAGAAGAGCCTTCACGGACTGATCACAACCCATATTCCTATGGAGAGAACCAACCCACATTTTCTTTCAAAGTCAGATTTTAAAAAGCTTTAACACTAGTAGCTCTATCACTCCACCATTTTTGCAAATGTCTGTTTCTCCTTAAAGAATGATGGGAAGACTGAACATATCACAAAGATTTTTGTTTAAAGATTAATAGATTTTAAAATAAATGTGTGAGGAAAAGGCTTCGCCAAGAATATATCAGAGAAATGAAACAAATAAGATTAGAGTATTACATAATGTACTTTGTAAGTATATTACCAGAATACATTCAGGTCAGGAAGGTGCAAGCTAGCCTCAGCCTGCACTTTAAGAACTGGCTATATTATAACTTGACTTGCTCATTTGTCTTCCAAGATTTCCAGAAAATCTTTAAAATCTGAATACAGTCAACATAGCATACTATCACCTATAAAGTAATTTTCCAGATGTTTGGGTACCCTCAGTTATTAGATCATTAAGAGGAAATTCCAACTCCTAACATATGGTTAGCAGTACTAGAAATCCTGTCACATTATAAATAATAGCATGACATTATACAGGAAACACTTGCTTCTTGGTGCATTTGCACGTGTACTTCCAGAGTACAAAGCTAATTAAAACAGCAATCACAACAAGTGGATCTATTAAGACACTAATCCACTAAGCTGAAAGACAAATGCACAGAAGAGAAGAAACTGTTGAGAAACAGAACACCAGAAGCACACTTACCTAAATTTAAGAAATCTAAGCTGGAAGAAGGTGGAAGTGAACTTTGTGTGGAAGGAACTGTATTAGCTGTAGTTGTTGAGGTTGGATTAAGGAAGTCCCCAAAGAGGTCTGGACCAGACAGGGCTTGATTCTCTGAGCTTGATGACATTGTGAATGGGTCAAATGGATCGGCTAAAAAAGAAGCAGAAAACAAAACAATCTCATGACAAATTGTAGAATAAATAAAGTTGAAAAAGCCTTACTCCTCTGAGGGCACAGACAAAAAGCAAAGCTCACGCTAGTAACTGCAGCAGCCTTCTGTGAATTTTGTGTGGCAAAGAGTAACCACCTATTCCTTCCTCTAGACAAATGAACTTCCACAGGGTACAAGAAGGGTCTCAGCCATACATAATATGAACAGCTATGTCTTCTAACAAAAGCAGCAAGACTGCATACAATTCAACAACATTGTTAATTTCATCCATTTACGACCCATCTTAAGTTTGCATGACCATCTGACACACAGAAGAATTACATTTGTTAAATACTCTATAGTGCCAAATCTGCAAGAGATTTGAAGAAAATGGGCTATTATACTATTAAAAAGAATATGAAGTAAAACGTTCATACTACCATTCAGACTTGAAGGCATTGGCGATTCTGGGGCAGAAAACACGTCAACCCAAGAACGAAAACCAATAGAAGTAAGACTTCAGCAGGTCTCTAGTGATCCAATGAAGAAAAAACTAACTGGAAGAGTATTTATAGTCAGCATGGAGTAACATGTGACAGTCAGATGGAATCAGGGCTTTAGATATTCCTGTTTCTGCTGCCCTCTAGGGTCAAAACCCCTCAAGAGCCCAGGGAGTCCTGCCAGATTCACTCAGAAGCTGAAGAGAAGGAATAATCCTGCTGTAATACCCCAGCACATCCTCAGGTAATGACCACACTGTACAGGACTCAACATTTCATGCAAATTTACTACAGCATCACACATAAACAAAACCTCAAGTATTAGTTTGCTGTGCAAGCCAAAATACAACAGTGGAAAAATATTCTCAGTTCTGCAAGTATCTCTCAATACAATTCAATGAAATACACTGACTGAGAATGACTACAAGAATGAGATATATATATATATGACTACTGATAAGATGTTTCATGCAATAGACGGGGCTAAAGAAAGATAATGTAATGAAGGTTTCCTTTTATAGAATTCTACCTATGTAAAAATGGTAAATTAAAATTATTCTTCCCTGACCACAGTAACAAAGTTCAATAGTGAATTGCCTCTAAATGAGAAAACATCTTAAACCATCTAAATGCTCTGTAAAAATTATTTCTAGTTGTCTATAAACAACTAGACAGCTTTTAGTACCTATGAATTATCTTTGTGCAAACAAACAAACAACACCTTGTAATGGTTTCCCAGCTTATGCGAGTAATATTCTCACAAATCTTACCATTAACTTTGGGCAGAGAATTGTTATTCTCAAAAAGTGACAAAGAGATGAGTATCCACTGGTAAGAGGAACAGAATCTCTAAGCTAAAAGACCTTGTTTAAGTACCAAATAGACAGCACTACACAGCACTCCCTTAAAGGATACTGACTTGCCAACAACAACAGTAAAACCAGCAAAAAAACATCCTTTAGCAGTATCATTATCCTACTGGTTTGAACAATAATCTACAGGATCTCCAGTTGCTCAGCAGTCTTATGTGATTAACACTTAAAAATCCCACACAGACATTTGACCTAAGCAGCACAGCTCTGACATCTAATGCCACTGCTTTACATAAAGTTCAAGTTATTACAAGTCTATGCCTTAACAAGGAAAGTTATGGATTTAGAAAAGGATCTAGCATGCAACATTCATATGGGAAAGCTAAGAATTCCTTAAGATACTGAATTCCCTTAAAATTCAAAATTTGATACTTTTCTATTTACAAGAGTTTAAAGTTGATAGGATACTGGCAACAAAACAGTATCTGAGTAACATACAGGAACTTCTCTCCTTCATGCAGAAATAACACTTATTCTATTCATAGTCTTGCTACAGACTGACATGTCTTCACCGTTCATCATCTTGAAACAAGGTACTTATTTTCTAAGCGCAGTGCAAGCAGCAGTTTTCATGTGTTGCCCAGGTGACAAGTACTGATATTAAACTCACATACCTGAAGACATGGCTGCTGCTGAAGATGAGCCCTGAGTAGCAGCTGGACGCTGACTGCTGAAAAAGAAATCTGTTCCTTGTCCAAGAAGATCTCCAGTGGGCTCACTTGAAACCTGTGACACACTACTCACAAACAGATTGTTCAACAAGTCAGCATTACTTGATGAAGAGTTTATTTCTGAGATAGGTTGTTTCTGCTCTGCTGAAATATCAGAGTCTAGTCCCAGCAAGTCTACATTCTCTTCAGGAAGAGATTTTTCTAATGGTGCAGATGGAGCTTCAAAACTGGCTTCAAAAAGCAACTCTCCTTCTGGAGTAGAGTCTTTCTCATCAACAATTACTGCACTTCCTTCATCTGGAAATGTCGAGAACTCCTCATCTGAAGGATCACTCTCTTCCCTGTCATCAGAGAGCTGAACATGATCATTTTTAGATGAACTGTCCTCTATTCCACTTTCTGGAGTTTTTCCTTCTTGAATAGAAAAAAAAAAAAAAAAAAAAAAAAAAAAAATATTTAAAACTATAAAATANAAAAAAAAAAAAAAAAAAAGAAAGAATAATATCTTTAAATAACCAGCATTATTCTTCTGACTAGGGTAAGAGAAACTTTAATGGTGACATCATAAGAAGTTAATTCCTAACTAACCAAAACTCATAAAAGAATTGATGAAAAAGGAACTAACTACATGCTGCTTGCCACCTCTTTGTACAGGGCAGAAAAAGCAGCAGCTGACTACCATATTTGCCACTCCACAAAGGTAGGCATTACGAATTTTTTCAAAATGAGACTGACTTGGACATTTACCTCAGATCACTGTCTCTTAGAGCTCACAAGATTTCTCAGTAACTGCTGCACTCAATAAAAGCATAAGCAGCTGCTGACATTTTTAACAACAAAGCAGCAACCAGAAAAGGGCGTTACACACGTGCTATAAAATTACATCTTCTTAGTCCTACTTACTGATCTGGACCCCACTGGCTAGTCTATTTTGTTTCCTCTGTTCCTCAGCCAAAGTGGGGCTGTGGGAGTGAAAAGCTTCCTTGCAGACCTTAAAGGTTAAGATTTTTACAGAAAAAGAAAAATTTAGCTCAGCATTTAAGTTATACTCAACACCAAACCCCCTTACTTGGTGTTTATCCAAATGAAGCAGAATAACCGCTTTTTATTCTGCAGAGCTCACTCTTTAAATAGCTTTTTCTCATGGTTAGTGAGTAAGAGACTTTTGCTGCCTAAGAAGGCTTAAGCATTCACTGGAAGGCACACAAGACAAACATAAACCACACAGTACTTCAGAGGAAAACCTGTACCTTTCCAGTCCAGAGAGTGAAAGAAGTTGTTTGCATCAGTACTACCGCTGTGTGGGGATTCTGTATCAGTAGGTGCACTTTCTGAAGACTGCTCCAACTGGGATGCCTCTGCTTCATATTGTGCAGTTGAACCTGGCTGTCTAGGCAACTCTGGTTTCCCTATAAAACAGAATTTAAGCCAGAGCCCTTAGACAGAAACTTCTCAATCCTCCACATGGCAGCTGATACTTGTATTTCAAGCCGACTGCTGTAGGAAGACAATTGTCTCCAATCTATTGCTGTGTAAATGCAAAAACTGGTAAGACCCAGTTTTGAACTAGGACATTAAATCAGAATCATAGAGTAACAGTCAAGCATTCTATTTACATTTGTAGGAAAATGTAACACATCACTTGTACCAACCATCCCCTAATACACACAAGAGCTATGAACAGTATCTGCAATAAGAGACAGAAAAACAGAAAAAAGCAAATGCAGCTGTAGAAAAACCCAGAATATGCAAAGCCAGTGAAGAACACAGAGTGGTTAAAAAAGGGGTGGTACACTGTATGATGCTATTAACTGCTTCTCATATCTCTAGTTTTACTGAAATCAGATATTAAGTGATTCTTGTGTAAGATTCAGTTGCGCTTTACCTACTGCTGCATCACCTCTCAAAACCCAAGTTTCCTCAAGACAAATGAAGAAGACTTCCTCAATTAGTCAATATTCATCCACTGTTTGAAAAAAAATGGATGGATGGCTGGGAGAAACCTATTTGTCTAAATTTGAATACACAACTGGTAGAGCACTTTTTCACTCTCCTTCCACATTCTCAGTTGTAGCTTAGAGATACTGAAAAAATAGTCCATCTCAGAAAACATACATGAAATATCATAACTAATGAAAGAGTAAACTCAATTTTAATGGCAAGGGCTTTTTTAAAATCAGTTCACAGCACTTACTTTTGTCCTATTTCCTTCCCACCAATCTTGAGAAATACTTTCGGTGCATCAATCAGAAAATGGAAGCAACTTAAGAAAATAAGAGTAACTTTTACAGAGCCCCATCATCAGTGATGATGTAAAGCTAAACACCTTCACTTTAGAGAGCTGATAGTTGTGTTCACAGTAGGATTAAGCTAAGTTAAATGGCCTAAATCATAATACAAACAACACATATCCTGCTTAGAAGAAAAAAGGCCAGCAGCAGCAGCTATCTTGTATGAAAAGGAATGTACTTGAGATGTATCATACTACTAGCACAGGGTGAGATCTCATGTATCACTAAAATCACCATCGTAATCTTTGTCATGCTTCTTTATCCTCAAAACACAGAGAAGGCTTAAGAGCCTGAATGAAAATGTCAAAGCTAATCACTGATACCAGGAGAAGAAGAAAGATACTGAACAGCATTAACTGCAACTAATGCAGGCATCTACAGATAAAGCACTGAATATGGAAAATTAATAAAATAGTGTCTGCTGGAACATATTAGGAAAAGTTCATGAAATTAATTACAACATTACACGGCTATGCGTAAAAATGTTGATAAAAACATTCTTACCTAAAACCATTTGTGAGGAATGCTCATATAATTTTAAGGGAAATGATACTGGTGCCAGTTTAGCCAAATAAATCCCATTCAAGATATTGTGCCTACAAATACTGACTATTACAATTCCATTTGCTAGAAGTCCCTCCCTGCAAATGGCTTAACCATAGCTTTGTAAGCTACGAAACCAAGTACTTGTAAGCACAGCAGAAGTAAGACAGGTATAATTATAATCCTCATTACTGGAGGATAACTTAAGCTCCTCCATCCAATGCACATTTTTAACTGATATTTACAAAACGAAACATTTCCAATTTCCTTCAATTAATGGAAGATCAAAAATTAAATAAAAGCCTCAAACTCTAAGCACATTGAAAACTTTTTCACATTCTCTAGTTTTTCAATGGATTCATTACCAAATTTTGATAAAATCTCTTGCTGCTCCTCTCGGGTGGAGAAGAGTATCTTGGGATTCAGTCCCTTTATATTCATGTTATCCCAAGGTGGCTGTTCACAGCTGGGCCTATCTCTGGGCTCCACCTCTACTTCCAGATTGACTTGAAACAAATCAGGGTATTTCTCTTGTATGTCACAGGCATCCAGATCGTATCTGTAAAGACACAGACAAGAAGTTTCTTGATACTGATGGCTAACCGGATTACATCTACTGCAGTCCAGTAGATTACATCTACTCCAAAGCAATTAGTGTAAGACATTAAAAATGCTGTATTTGTTTACTTTTCCCATTTTAAACAGGTAGAATTTTTGTACATTGTTTGTATCATGAACAAAACATTTAATTTCCTTAAGGTGAGTAAATAAAAGATTTTTATTGCAATCAAAAGTCATCTGCTTCCTGCACTGACTATATTTCCTCTCCCTGGTATATGCTGATGTTCAGCAGGTTAAACACTTTCAAAGACAACTTCTTTCTTTCTACAAAAAGGTGTCAACATACTTGGCAAATTTCACTGTAGTAGCATTTCGGGGCACAAAGCCTGTATGGAACTGAATCTGAAACATCTTCATTGAAGCCATCTGTTGAAAACAAGAAACAGGAAACTGTATAAATACACATGAACAGTATGTACAGTGTTCTGCCTTTAACATAATTCAAAGTATTATCAGTATTAAAATATTTTTAAGTACTTGCTTTGCTACAAAAATTTCCATTTAATTACAAGTACACTTTATCTTCAAAGATTTAAATGCAGGTAAGACAGAACATAAATAGAACTATTACTAGCACTAACAAACCAAAAGACCTTCAGTCAGATATGTCTCATCATTAACCTCAAAAGAGACTATCAAAGTCTAAAGTATTTCCAGATCCTATTCTGGAGGCTAAAATTGTATGACCCTTGTTCCTTTTCTGAATAGCATATGCTCAGAAAAACCCATTGTGTAATACGCCAACCAAGAAATGTATGTATGTCACATACAAAGGAAAAGATTTAGAACAGTTTTAAATGTACCACATTCGAAAGGACACATCAGAAGGCATGCAAGGAGGTTTTTTTGTGCAACTTCAAGTCAGTCATTCATTCCAGACAGAATTGTAGGGCTTTTGTGAACTGACTCATTTTAATCGCTCAACTGTTCACAGAAAAACTACTTTGCCATGCCTGATGGGATTACGAGTCTCCAAAAATGTTACTATAGAATATTCAGGTAGCTCCTGATCTTGCACAAATCCAGATTACAGCTCACTAATCAATGTAGCCTGCATTTGTTTCCTAGCATTAGTCACAACACCTGTGCTATAGTCTTGCCAGTCCTTACAAAGAAATGCAGTAATAGTCAAGAAAATATGATATAACAAAACTGAATTATGAAAGCTTTCCTTGTAAATGAGTATTTACTGAACATCATAGCCAGAAACCAAATTATACAAAAAGCATTGCCACAGATTAAGCAGGGGTTGATCCTTCCCCTCTACTATCAGTGAAGCCTCATCTGAATTGCGATGCCCAATGCTGGACTCCTTAGTACGAGAGAGACATGGACATACTGGAGAGAGCTTCTCTGATTCTTCCATCCCTACCATCACTTTCCTAGAAGGTAAACTGAACTCTCTCTCTAATTAGCTGTGAGAAAGTAGAAGACATTCATAGTGCCCAGCTCTAAACACAGGAGAAATCTTGAAATATGGTGGTTAATCTCTGTAAGAGATCTGCAGAGAACTTTAGGGGACAATTTACAGCACATAAAACTAAGGACACATTGAATATTGTTCCATCAGACCTCCAAACCCAGACCATCATACACACTGTTGATGTATCATGTGTTGTAGCTGACAGCTGAGAAAATTTTAGTCTATCAGTGAATAAATGCCAGAGAAATCATCAAAGAAACTCTATCACGAATAAAAGTGACATGGTACAAGGAGTATAACCTAACCTTGGCCAATTTTGTCAGTTTTATGCCTTTCTCCTGATAACCTTGAACCATACAGTAGTTATTTTTGAGCATTAAGGAATCATTTCACTGAGTTTTAAGTTATTCTGGAAGGTCTTGTTGAACATGACAAGATTTGATACCTTCATACTCACAAAGCAGAAAAAAAAAACCAGGGGGAAGACAATTTCAGTAAACACCAACTATGTATGAACACACATGTATGTTCCACATGTACAAAACTGTCTGAAAAACTGTCTTATCAACTTCCACAAACCTCCAAGCTCTAAACTTTGCACTATCTGTCCTTATCTTTTACAGGGATTTCCAAGTTTAATTGGGTTACTTATCCGGAGAAAAAAGAACACGCCTCTCTTTTAAAAAATGTGAAGACAGGCTTCATTAACAAGTTTTTTTTGTGATCTTGCAATACATTTGCATTTAATTCAACTATGGATTTGCATCCATAGTTAAATTAAAAAAGGAAATATGCATTCTCACTAGTAGAACAAAGACAAGTAAGAAAATTAGCTACAAAAATTGAACCTGACTTTAGAAATAGGCTATAAAACCACATGGATTTTTCTAGCCTGTTTTGTACAGGCAGTCTGGAATCCCTTTTCTGGAAACTCTTCTGCTGAGTGGTATTTTTCCTTTGTTTGCAGTTTGTGCACAGAATTAAAAAGTTACAGCTTGTTGTGCAACTTAACAGATAATAATTGCTGCCTCAAAAATACTGGCTAGGGGCTTTCCTTACAAATATAGCAATTATCAATATTGAAGTACTTTCCAGAAATGCTTACAAAAGCATCTACATGTACAGCATTAGGAGTGGACAAATTCAGAAGGCTTGAAAAGGTTGAATTCACAAGTGAATGAAAACCTCAAACATTTCTCTGAACAAAGAATAGTAAATAAAGCAAAGTACTCAAGAGATAACTAGTAGGATACAAAACTGCAACCAAAAAAAAAGCAAATCTTCCATTCAGGCTCCTAAAATTTATCATTACCTTGGCTTGTAGTCGTCCTCCTAGAGTAGACCTGGCATGATAGATCACAATGAGAACATCTCCTTGGACTGTTATACCCAGTGGGATTACTGCTTTCCCATCTTCAATTTTAAACTCCCTAAAGGAAAATAAACCCATAACCACAGTCAATTTAGTTTTAAAAGAAATTAAATTGTGTATTTAGATTTAGCCTGCTTTCTCCAAGGCCTTCAGTAGCTGAGAAGCTACAAGGACTTTAGTAGTCCCTCATTTTTCTTGTCTATCATTACCTACATCTAGCAGTGTTAGTACCATTTGCAATTGTGCAGACACCAGAGCTAATAAGCAGTCACCTTGCAGCTGCCATGCCTGGGGATCCCTATGGTTTCTATGACTGAGACACGATGTTATGCTTAGCACAAGTACATCATGGATCAATGTTCCCAGTCTTACATCACATGCAGTGAGAAGAGGGTCTTGCTCACTGCCTTGCAGTGTCCAGTGTGCCAATCCACCATCATCCCCACTGTCCTTCAAGACTAGCTAATGTAACAACCACATTAACGATTCACCTTTTGAGACCAGCTAAGAAGGGACAGAGAAATCTGTCACCTTTTAAAAACATGTAAATGCTAGAATCTAGAAAAGTGTAACTTGATGTTTCAGACCAAGTCATAATCTGTACTTACTTCATTTTGTCATATTCTTGGGAGGTAGTGGTTACTCTCTCATCTCCCACATAAACCTCACAAAAAGGCCTGCAGCCATTACGCTGCTTACTGAAAAGTGGAACGGGAGTCATGACAATTGATCTGACCAGGATGGGCTTGCTGTGAGGAATAATGGGTTCTTCAGCCATCATGTCACACATGTACTCAATGTATCTGCCAAAACCAGATGGTACTCATTTAGTCAGAGCACAAAATTCTAAGAAACAGCTGAACACATAAGCAAGTTACATCTTACCCAGTCACTAAGCATTGTTAAGTGTTAACAGTGAAACAGTGGAACATTTACCAGCACCTCCAGCAAAAAGACTTTCAAATCTGATAGAATGACACAAAAGGGTCTGTAGCTTTACATATGATGACTTGTAAAATGAACTAGTCACTATTTCAAAAGGTCTTAAAACACTAATCTAGGAGAACTGTTTATTAAGGAGAACAACTATCTTATACATAATGGATCACTCAAATCTTCCTAAAGGCTTTAAATTCATCCTGATTATTTTGTGGAGAACCCCTTAAGTATACATGAAGTAAATGCATACAAAAACAATCTGTCATTTATATTGAATTAATACTTTATTTCCCATCTTTCAAAATCTAATCCTTTTTTCAGGAAACACCCTTACTACCAGTGTCACTTCTTATTCATACTTTACAGTTATAAGATCTATCAAATTAAGTCAAATAAACAATTGAAAATATTTGTCAAAGTATATGCAAGTCACCTCTGCATGCACGCCAAAAAAAAAGCACAGGTGTTTTTACCAAATTGACAAAAATAATTTCTGGTATTCCCTCAGAGCTTGCAGTGTTCTGACATAGTAAAACCTATTGTAATAAACTAGGAAACATTAAATAAGTCTTACACATGTGGAAGAGGATTTTATAATTATGAAAGCATTCAAAAGCTCTGCATACCCTTGTCTTCACTCCTAACACTCTTCACCACGTGTACACTTGACCAATTTCTGATGGGCACTCACAGGCTCAGAAAATTCAGAACTACCTTTAATTCACGATACAGCAAAGTACTTGGAAAAACAGATGTTTGAACACAGACATTATAGAAATAATTTATCTTTCTAAAGACACCCTATACCATATTCAGAATTAAGTAACTACTTGCTTCAACAGTACCTTACAGTACCTTTTATGAGAAGGCCAAATGCCAGGTGGACAGCGTTTCATACTGAACATATAAACAGCAGCTTCAGCAGTAGTGAAGAGGCGACAAAAACACAGAAAAGAACAGACTACAACAGCAGATGCTGCTCTTCCATCCTAGTAAAAAAAATAGCTTTGTTAGTATATCTAGTGGAAAAGGCTTTATCCAAGTTACTGACGAACATCCCATTATGTATCCTATATCATATCATTATTTAATGTCATGATGTCCAAATCTAGTGCCATTATTTGATTTGAAGTTTGTAGCTGAGTGTGAAAGGTTTTTATTTAACTTCCACACCACAAAAAAGATATTACATATTACTTTCTTGTTCAAATGTGAATAACTACTTTAGCTTAACAGTATTTGAAATTTTTAATTGATGTTCTTTACCTTACTGTCACTAATACCCATTTTTTAGGTTTGTTTCCTGGCTGCTATCTGAAATCCCAGAACACTGCTATTTTTGACTGACAGCCATGGACTTCTGCTGCAAGAAAAGTACAAAGACCCAGAATAACTAAACCACACTGAACTCTGTAGACTTTTGTCTAAAACTGTTAAGAGCTTGCCAAGAAACAAAGAGAAAGAGATTAAAACTGAGCTTCTTTCTGCAGTAAACCCTGCTACACACATATCCCAGATACATCCCTGTATTACAGAAGGCTGAAGATTTGAAATAGATAATGGTTGACAGAACAGGACTTCTCCAAGTTTGTTGGCTAGCAACATGTAACAGAATTTTTATCATTCATTTCTTAAAGTTCTGGTGTACACTTTACATCACATCTGGCACAATGCCATGTATATACAAAAGTTTGCCTCACAAGTGAGGAAAAGAAATGAGTTAGGCACCTTGAACAAAACACTTCAAGGGAAAGAAGTTACAAAAACTGGTGCTAATTCATCACATCTGCTTCTTACCTACTTGACCAGCAATCATGTGACACCAAGGTTGTAGATGAATCACATTAATATAGAATTAGATGCCTAACCTCCACAGCAGCACTGAAAATTATACTGGTTTTCAGGAGCTGACATGAACTGGCTTTTTACTTGCAAAACACTACATAACTCACAAATATGGTTTGTCACATTAACAAATCCTGGTTTTGACTCTGATAGTGATATTCCCTATTGATGGCTATACCGTATCACCAGACAGGTTTTGAATGCTTTCCAGCAGCATTGCAAGTATTGTCACATAGTCACGTTTTGCTTTTTACTCTGCAGCAAAATAAGAATGTCAAAACTTGACATGCAATTCTCTTAAACAAATGTAAGAGTGAACTAATTTTCAAACTCTGAGCAAAGAATTCTTTAAATTCATTCCTCCCCATACCATGTTTGACATGAGGGGCTCTATAGACAGTTTTATAGCTTTTTTTGGTTATATCAAAGTTAATAATACTTTGGAGAATAGTGAAATCTACAAAGCAATCTGCTGCCAGTAAAAGCAGGTAAACCAGAAGTCCTGCAGTCAGTTTCTGAAAATCTGTGGCTACAGATTACATTCTAAATGGACAGTAATGGGATATGCAGTGTACACCCATCTATCACATAGAAAATAAAAAATGAAGCAAATACTGGAAGAATGGAGCAGATGTTTTTTCTTCCAAAGGACACTTTCCCTTAATACTGTGTGTACTGCCTTCCACTCTAAATGCAAGCAAGCAATGGCTACAGTACCATATCAATTTCCCTAAGAAGAAAATTGATGCAGGTAACTTCCCTATAAAAACAGCAGGAAGGAATTGACTCTGGGGCATCCAGTAAAGAAAGCCAGTAACAATCTCAAACTGAATGGAAACCACCACCTTGTTCACAATTTAAAGCTCTATTGAATAACACACTTCAGACTCAAACCAATTTCTTACAAGGCAATGCACAATGCAAACATTTTTCTGGTCTTGTTTCAGCCATAAATGCATGTTCTTGCATATGCTATAGAGATTCTGAAGATTTGGTGCTCGTCTTGCTGGCCAGCCACATTCAGAAACCTGCAATGAGAGAGACAAGAGACAATAGATGTGAGAAACAGTATAACATTGTCACATATACACAACTTAGGTTATGCAAATGTCTACAAGGGAATTTTACATTTGAATGCCACCTTCATGTTGAACTCAAGAAAGACACTCAAGAAAAGCAGTATTACACAGTGTAAACACCACTTTTTAAGATGAAGTGCAATAAAACTTCACTTCTGTCTACAAATCTGCTGCACAACAAGTATCAAGAACTCAGATTACTATCTGAAATATTCTTAGAGCAAGGAGTAAAATAAAACAGCTTTCAACTTAATTTGTGCACATACACTTAAGCAGAAAAAAAAAAAAAAAAAAAAAAGAAATCCGAAACAAAACCAAAACAACCAAAAAAAAAAACTCCACCAAAAAAACCAAAAACCCCAACACCAGAAAGATTAGGCTTCTTTTAATATTTGTCCTTCATTCAAAGAGCTTGAATGGCTCAGTAATATTCCATTTACAATTACTGCTTTAAAACACTAACAAAAAAATCAGCTTCACTGCTAAGAATCTATATCCTTAAAATCAACTGTTCAGTAAGGATGTAGGATATGAAACTCGATTCTTGGGGCATTTGAAACACCTGAAGAGTAGATATATTAAGGATCAAGGAAGCAAGTTAGAAATGAAGCTTTTTGTATTTGTTTTTAGTCTCAACTGCAATTGCCAGATATTGAATACCAAGTTTTCCTATCAGCAACATGTCTTCCTATCTGGATAAAAGAGTTTAAGAATTACTCTGAGATAAATTACCTGAACTGATTATCACAAAAAATTGTGTTTGTGCCAAGCACAGAAAAAATGGCTGAAATAAACAGTCTAAGTCTCCTACAACTTTTCATTTTACTCTAGTATTTTAATTTAAAAGTAAGGCCATTTCAGAAAGCATCACTTTGCAAGAGATTTAAATTGCACATTCCTTTGTTAGTGTAAGCTTATGTAAAGTCACCAGTAAACATAAAAAAGCTAAGGCAAAAGTCCTTTATATCCCTGTTCGCCACAGGATTCAATGTGGGCTTCAGTATATCTCAAATATTACAGCAGTAGAGTGTGCTGGCTTCAACTGGAGTAATTTTCTTCACAGCAACTAAATGAGGCTGTGTTTTGTATTTGTAAGGGAACCAGTGTTGATAAAACAGGGATTTTTTTTTATTGGTAAGCACAGCTTAGACAGAGTTAAGGTCTTTTCTGCCTCTCACATCACCTCACCAGCAAGCAGGCTTGGGGTGCACAAGAAGCTGGGAGGGGACACAGCCTCCAGGACAAGTGACCCTAGCTAACCAAAGGAATATTCCATAACATAGGACATCATGCTCAACCCATAAATCTGTGGGAAAAAGAATGGAAGAAGAACATTTAGAGTGATGGTGTTTGTCTTCCAAAGAAATCATAATGCATGATGGAGCCCTGCATTTCTGTACACCTGCCTGCCCATGGGAAAAGGTGGATAAATTCCTTGTTTGGCTTTGCTTTTACCTGTAGTTTTTGCTTTACCTATCAAACTGCTTTTATTTCAACCCACAAGTTCTCACCTTTACCTTGTGATTCCCTCCCCATTTCTACCAGGGAGGAATAAGCAAGCAGCTTGATTGCTGGCTGAAGTAAAATCACAACCCCACAAAAGAATCATATTGAAGCATTGCAGCTTCAGACCAGAATACAGCCTAAAAAAAGTGTATTCAAAAAAGCAAAAAAGTACTGACTTTTTTCCTTCTGATTTTACTTTCCACTCAAACTCTAGGTTTACACCATTTACTTTCCACTCAAACTCTAGGTTTCCTACAAGATGTAATGAAAAACAACATTACTTTCTGTTTCTTTAGCTGTTTTAAGCTCTAAGTGTCCTGACAATTAGCAGAATTATGGATAGTGCCCAAACTCTCAGAGCGACCTATTCCAAAAAGGACTCAAAACTAGCAGAGAAGCTAGTTTCAAAACTACCATTAATTTTAACCAACATTAAAGAAATTTGCAGAAGATCCATACAGATAGCAAACAGCAAAAAACCAATAATATGTAATTTCATAAATACCTTCTAAGCAAGGTGTCAGAATTAAGAATTTTAGAAGCTGTTCTCCTCTGATCATGTTTAAAGGCTTGCCATAATCATCTTTTGCCAGCATTAAAGTAAACCTAAGCTTCTTTAGGTTCCTACATGGCTGCTCTCATCCAGCACTGAACAATGAAATTAGTCAGTATTGCTAAACATCTCATTTTCAAGAATAGGCAGGTAAGAGTTCCAGATACAATCAGAGTTTGTTTCCAAGTAAAATAACTGCCTTCCTAAATACTCCTAGACAATAAAGTGGTAATGAGCATGTAATGTTTCAACTAATTATGACCTACTATGATTTCTGAACAAAACCAAGATCACATTACCATTCTTAGTACCAACACATCAGAAATACCAGGTGTATAAACACCTCAGACTTGCATAACAAAATAAATCCATTGGAAAGCAAATTCCCAGTCACAGAATTTATCATTCCATAAACAGAGACTGATCACTTTGCAGGATGTGGAATAAATCAGTTCACCACATCAGTCTCAGAATTTCCAGCAATCTAGTGCTAAAAAAATTGCTGAACATTTTGCTTTGAGGTACCTGCTACAAATAACCATGCGGAGATTTCCTGTGCAATCAAGCTTTTTTGCCTTTGTTGCCATCTTGAGTAGCCTCTGTCTGAATCTCACATTGAACCAGATAAACATAAAGAAGCTGATTGCATTCATTTAAAGAAGCAGTACTGGCTTCTTTCAGGTTTGACAATATTTTATCTTGTTTTCAAGGAAACAAAAGGAAGTGATAGCACTAGAAAGAATACATTAAATATACCTCACCCCAACATTTTAAGTCAACTCCAATAACTGAAATAATGCTAAGGATGGCTTTGTATAGTAAGGCCCAAAAGGCTTTATTATTCTGTAACAAATAATGGTTCTAGACTCTCTTCTTGGCAGACAGTATTGTGTGGAAGGGGCATGATCACTACAGGCTGTTAAGGTGCTGGATAACTCACAACACAGTAACAGTCCCAACTGTTGAGCCAGGACAGTTGAGTTTTACTTAGGAGCAAACAATGAAGTCCAGTTGGCACCTAACAAGATGTTCTCAATACCTTGTTGCTGAATTAGGCAAATGCCTTCATATTAGTATCAGAGATATTGCCAGGAAGGATACTGGAGGCTCAGTTAAGCTACAACAATACTGAAGATGGTGGGAACAATCAGTCAGCTATGGGTGAGTCATATGAGAGTCAAAAGGTATGTAGTGGGACAAGGAGAAACTCCAGTGAACAGGTTATGCCAATCAGTCACCATGTCCTTGATACAGGAAAATGGTAGAACGTAGGAGAGATTGACATTTTAGTAAGACTCATTATTACTTTAACTGTTCTCCAATTAAATTTGAAACACGTAAGGTACATGAGCATGTTTTCAATAATATTGCTATCCTAGAAAAAACAGACTTTAGTCTGTTTAAGTTTAGTAAGATTTTTTTAAGATTAAAGATTAGTCCACTACCAGTTAAGTTTGGTTTTAAAGCAAAGACAAGGAAAATATAGGTAACTCTTTGACCTTGTGTTTATACTTACTTTTTTGTCATCTTTTTGATTAACCTACTTTAACTCATTTTACAATAAAAAGCTGAAGGTATAATGAAGTGATTGTGTTTCAAGGCCTTTTGTGTATTTAGGGAAATACACAAAAACTATACACACCCTGTTATGGAATCTTGAAGGCCTGTATGTTCTTGGAGAGAGATTGTACACAGCATAATGGCCAGGATGTTTAGAGTCCAGACACAACCGCACATCTTCTATGTTATTTTTGATGGCAGATTCTACACCTTCAGCTGGAAAGGACATCACTAAAGACAGAACAAA
Source organism: Urocynchramus pylzowi (assembly GCA_013397555.1). Classification (NCBI taxonomy): domain Eukaryota; kingdom Metazoa; phylum Chordata; class Aves; order Passeriformes; family Fringillidae; genus Urocynchramus; species Urocynchramus pylzowi. The sequence goes on along the minus strand of VZRH01003833.1, from coordinate 69,178 downwards.
CAGCAAGTGAATTTTTTCATGTGTTAAGAGCAAGGAGAAATTATGTTTAACAAAGATACAGATATCATACCAGCAATTCTGGAAGTGATGTATGATATATCCAAGTCTCCTTTTGCATAACTGAAAGAGAACACATTGGTTTTAATACTGGGACATGAAATCATTCAAGCCATAAGCCTAAAAGCCAAATCTCTCAGGTGGTACCCACCACCATGAATAATGTTTTATTTCTTCCATCTGAGGCCTGTTACATTTACATTTCTAGAGTTTCAGAACAGAGCTTTCAGAACAGATTCTGTGTTTAAGCAGTTGCTCGTTTAAATTAGTTGCACCAAAACCATCTGTGGGATTTTGTACAGATACCTTTAATCTTTAACTTACTCCTCTAGCCCCTGCTCTTACTGATAAAATGCACTGAAGGGTGCCAGTTTGAAAGCCTAATGATGACACATTGATATCTTTAATAAAAAATATCTCAATGCTTAAAAGAAAGGTTACTAGTTGAACATCCAAGTTTAAATTACACAACTCTGGCATGTTATTATCTAGCACAGATGGCCATGCTGCCCAATATCCAAATTCCATATGGACAGTGTTAAGAACACTTCCCTGTCTAGCCACTCAGGAAGGACTTTGGCAGCACACTTGTACCACTATCAGACCTGTCACTGCCAGGACTGGAGCCCCTTTGCATCTGGAGAGCCAATGGGTGTCCCACTTGACTCCCTACACTCCCCGCACTACACAGTCAGACCAGATTTCCATACCAGCTGGACCCAGGCTTCCCATAGCAGAGTCCCAGCTTAGGGTTGTTTAATCCCCCAGCAGCAACAGAGTAACAGCTGGAGCTGCTGCCTCCCAGGAAGGACTTCCAAGAAAGGAAACAGTGAGCTTTTATACTCTCACAGTTTATGGGTGCCAAAGTCTGGGGTCTTCCTGCTGGGTCCTTGGCTCCTGCAGTGCCTCAGGGTCCGCTCACCCGGCTGGGTCACAGGCCCCTGTGCCCTTTGTTCTGCCAAATGTTGGCAGTTCCTGACCTCTTGCCTCGGGCTCCCAGCCAGAGCTCAACCTGCAGCTCCCACTGCAGCTGCACCCTGAACTACCTGAACTCAACATAGAGAGTACCTGAATCTCTTTCCTTGTTTAAATAATTCTTACAAAAATTCACTTCCAGAACTCCCATAAGTGAGCAAGGCATTAGTTATTACTCATCTCTCTCTCATACAACTATGCACAATTTAAAAGTGCAGCCTTTTCAAAAAATCTCCCAGTGATACTTAGGTCAATTCCCTGCATCTTTACCTAATCATCCCATTATGTCAACAATTTGATCACTATTACTTTTTTGCTTCTATGGTATCTGCTATGTAGCAAAATGAAAAAGCAAGAGAAAAAAAACTGAAGAGAGCCAGTACTCAAGGCCAACCTTGAGTATAACTACACAGGTCTGCACTCCTGGATTGGCAAAATAACAAAACTCACCAACAGAATTTGATTTAGACTAATGGGTGAATTTGATTTACACTAACTGAAATATCTCAGTAGCCTATTAACTCTAGAATATCAAAATGTCATTAAAACACTATGATGCATATTTAATTAATTCAGAGGCACTAATAAAACTTCTGTATCCCAACAAAATTTCAAACTTCTAAGTGCTTAGAAGAGCAGACCTAGGATACTACACTCAAATTTTGAAACATCAAGAAAGAACACTAAGTTTTGATTCTTTACTGCTTGCTAGTAATGATGGAAGTTAGAAGGACTGATTAAAAATATACATTGCATATATAAATGTATATTTAATATTCAAGGATAGTGAGGGGGATTTTAGATTAGTGAAGAAAAGATCTTATGAATGCAATGCCATTTAACAGTATTTATGCAGAATGGCATAATCAGTGTCCCTCACTGTCTCAAACTAAAACTTACACAAGGGAGTTTGAGTCTCACTAGACACAGCATTTAAAAAAAAGAACAACAAAACCCCCAGCCTTAAGAAATCTTGCATAAGGAGGTAGACAAATGGGCACAACTTCAAAATTTTTTGCACCTTTGGAAGGACATACTTCATCATGTAAGCTTAGGTGGTAATTCTGCTGCAGCCAAACTAATTAAGGCAGAAATTTACATTCAGAGCTAATAACAATTGCTTACTAAAATTTGCAATGGCTGTAGTCCTTTACAGAGATGAGAAGTGTCAAATGTTATTTGTTGATTACATCCAGCAATTTCCAGCAAGAAAACATGTAATCATTCGAACATCAGGTTTTTTTGGTATCAAGGTAAAGGACTAACTAATAGGACAGCTGGAGAACACAGAACCATTATCCCTTCAACACTGCAACACCGAGGTTAAGCAGCAACTTGTAACATTAGCACAAAACCATTAAGAGCAGAAATCACACCCATTCCCTTAGGAAGACTTTCAGATATTGACTTCTAATTACCAACACCACCCAACTGAGCTTTGGTTTTTACATTTGTCTAAATTAAAAAGCAACATTAGGAGCATGGATCTCACCATACACATATAGGTGTATGAGTGCACATATATAGGTGTAAGAGTGCAGTTTAGTATGTCAGCAACAGAGCATAGCATAGCCAACTTAAGCTTTATATTTAGCAAGAGTATTCCAAGTATGTGATGATTACACTAAAAAAGCTTCAGAATTTTTGTGTTGCTTTAATTAAAATGAAGCTTCTTAACTGTAAAATCAACACAAGTCTCCAGAACATCACCATATCCTTGAATTCAGTGAACTTTATTCTGAAGATTTCACAGCTATTTCAGAAGTAAGACCTGAACACAAGGTACTCTGTTTTCAGTGGAGTGCTGTAGATCAGAATGGTAACTGAGATTTCTTTAAACGGTAAGAAGGTGAAAAAAACATGTATTATTCACATTGTTTAAGCATTCCTATGTATTTCAAGATAAAATTCTCTAACTAAAAATCACAAATAAGGTCTTTCCTTTCATATTCTTAATAGCAGCAGTTTCATTTAGATAGCAGTTTTGCTGGCAGATTGTAACAGAAGAAAAGCATGCAAACATAGACATACAGGGAGTGTTTTCAAACTGTGGCCCAACATGGAAACTCTGTGTGGTTTTAAGGGTCTAATTAAGCTCAAAAAAAAAGTGTGATACGACACCAACATTTAGTCACTTTTCTGATGATACCAGACTTCTTCAACACCAGGACTTACTTCACTGTGGGACAGGACTAGACTAGTCTAGTCTATCTATGGAGGCAGGGGGTTATCTCCTTACCATATCTAGTGGGGGCCTACAAGACAGCCGGAGAGGGACCTTTTGCAAGGGCAGGTAATGACAGGATATGAAGGAATGGCTTTAAACTGAAAGAGAGCAGATGAAATTAGTCCGGTCTAGTTGAAGGTGTCCCTGCCCATTGCTCAGGGGTTAGAATCAGATGCTGCTTCCAATCAAAACTACTGTTTGATTCTATGAAATGAAGCAAGTAAGACATGAATTCTGATTTTGCAGAATAAATATCAAAGCAAAAATAAGAAGTTCTAACTAGATGTTAAAAACTTCTCCCTGTGTAAACGGGTGGCATTATCACACTTTCCAGAGACTACATGCACCTAAAGACCATAAGTAATAGTAAACAAAAGACCATTCCAGCAAATTAAAAACAATGGAACTAAAATTAGCAACTAAACTCATGAAATACACTAGATAACATACAGAACAAAATTCTACAACAGTACTATCTGTTTGCTATCAACTGAAGATGAAAAAGAACAAAGAGTGACAGACTAACCAGCACAGCTACAATGTGAACACATAAACCATTAATTTGAATACTGCCCTAACACTAAGCAATCTTCCTCCAGACATCTCTACACTTACAAGATTAGGAAAAAATATCTATCCATCTCTTTTTTTTTAGTTTATTTTTTTAAAATCCAGGAAGAAAAACAGCACTAAAATTCACATCAATCTGTTCCCACTTGGTTTTCCTTCATGAAACTGAATTAATCATGCAACTACCTAGTGCAATGCAAAGATCCATTAAATAAAATATTAAACAAGAAAAAAACTTAACTTAAAAGCCAAGAAAGCAAGCACAAAAGGCAGCTAATTGTTCCTAGATTACTACATTATAATCTTTTCAGCAAAAGAGATTTTTCTGACAAAGCAAAGGAAGACTGATCACAAGTTTTGCCTGCTGTTTTCAATACCAGTGAAGATCCAATCCTTAAAACATTTAGCTATGTATTTTGGCAGGACATTTGCAACCTGCACGGATGCAGGCCTCAATAAACATAAAAACTGGTGCCCAAAAAAAAGGGACAGAAGCTCCACAAGCGAGAAAAAAAAAATTCTCTGAGCTTAACAGAGAAATGCTGTGGCTGCACAGCTGCAGGCTGAGCTTTCAGGCACATATGAGCACATCTGCTGGATCAAGGCTCCTGTCTGCACAGATGGTGCCATTTCACAAAGCAATGCATATCTTCTCAATCTCCACCCTGGTACTTGCTTTTAAGGCAGTTTGTAACAAGAGGGCTGAAGCTCCTTTGCTCTTTGTCCTCTTGCATGTAACTATAAGCTGCTGCATCTGCCTGACCTGAACCTGCAACAGAGGTTATGACACTTGCAACTGAGGTGGTCTGGGGGACAATGAAGATGGTTCTCATTTACTCTCCTATTTCGAGCAGCCTGTAATGTTTGTTTCAGTTTTCAGATTTCATCACTTATTAGAACTAACAAGAGACCAAAATCAGAATCAAGGCAGTTACAGAAATGGAAAAATTAAGTTTTTTTAATTACAACAACAAAATACTTAAATCTTATACTGTAGTTTGGATTCAGCAAGATAGAAGTCTGTCTGCAGACAAAGGAAGTAACTCTGTAATTCAAAAAAGCAATGATAAATAGGAAGGAGAGAGCCTACCTAATGAAATTATAATCTCCAAAAGTGCTTAAGTGGGGTGAGGAAAATGCATGACAAAGAAGAGACATTTCTATTTTTCCAGAATGTCTGCTTCTTATGTTGGTTGAAGAGTTTTGGAAAGGCAGTCAAAGATGCAACAGCAGAAGAGGTACTCTCACATTGCCGATTATATCAGCTATATCCACAACACAAGTTTGTGAAGGCAGAGAATGAACGTGACAGAAACAGACATGCCCTATAGCAGATGCAAACAAAGAATTAACAATTCAGCTTGACTAAAACACAGTTTAAGAATGCACGAGCCCAGTGGTGGAACTCTCAGCAGAACAGAGAACGTTAAATGCTAGCAATGTTAAAATACTAAAGGACTTAAGCCTGCCTTAGGCCCTACAGAACAGTAAGTATTGGTCATGTTAATTCATGTTTTGCCATTTCACTGTTAAATACAGTAAGGATTCAAAATATAAGGCAATACAAACAAGGAAAACTACACAACTCAGGGCTGCTAAATAATATTGGTGAATTACAAGTGGAGAGAGTCTGTCTTTCAGTCACTGGAAAAATAAATATTAAAGTAACTGATTTTCCCTAGCAGAATTGCTCCTACATGCTTGGAGTATTTCCTCTTTTTTTCCCACTCCTCAGGCCAATGACTAAATCTACTCAGATAACACAAAAAAAGAAAAACCCAGTTGTATGGAGACAGAGAGTGCTCCACAAAACCAAGATTTGCTTATGATAGTGCAGAACTTAAACAAAAATTTGACAGTTTCACATACTGTGTCAAAGGTAATGGTCAAGAGTCACCTAAACAAAAGCTTTATTCAACCAACTGAGTCCAAAAAATCTAAGAGGGACTCATCTCCTCATGACCAATCTTGGGACATAGCATACACTGTCTGAAAACCCTCTGTCAATCCACCACAGTCCATGCAAATGTGTATTCCTCAGTACCTTGAAAAGGTCTCTGGCTAATTGATCTTATTTGGATATGACAACATACCCGTCCATTAAAAGCTACAAACTAGTATGAGGTCAAACAGCTACATTTTCAAGATACTCAGTTCTAGTAAATATCCATATGTGACTTACTGTAATTCAAACAAATGAGGTAAAAGTAGTGAGTTTTCCTTTGACTAATATTTAGTAAGTTCCACAAATCATGCACTAAGCTGTTGTGTTCAGCCACAGAACACTAACCAGCAACTGAGAAGAGGCATACTAAGTCTCAACAGTAAGACAGATGCAAGACTTACTTTGGGCAGTCACCATAATCTAAACAAACCGTTGCAGATGAGAGCATGAGAACTGAACAGAATCTTTTCAGACAGCAAGTACTCACTGTCCAGTACTTCAGAAGTTGCTAGATGAGCTCTGCAGATGTGGTTGGATGTACAGTTACTGTTTTATTCCTTGCCCACTACACTTACTATGGAAGCAAAGGAAATCACACAAAGCAAAAAGCTACACACATCTGTAAGGTAAGAGAAATAAAAATAAGGTGTAGGAACAACACAAGCCATTCCATATTAAAAAGACAATTTTATACAGTCCTAACCCATCGCTAGAAAAGGGAAAAACTGCACAAGATGGAATTCAAAAAAGTGATTAAACTTCCAGTAGCCTTTAATGAAGAAACCACTTGCAAGAGCAGGAAGAGAAAACTGCTTCAAACATAACTAAGTGATGAAGCTGTACCCAGAAAGTCATGTGGAGTCAAGAGAATAAGAAAGTGAAGTGTAGGAATACTTCAGATGCATGTAGTGTACAATAAAAACATAGTGAGATCAAATAGACAGCCATGGGAAAGTAAGGCTTGTGACTTTGTCAATACTGCTTTTCATCACACAACAGTTTGTTCCCCTTGTACACCTCTCTGCCCTGTGACCATGTGGTTTTCCAGGGAGAAAAGTTTAATGCCACTGTCCCAGTTACCTCTACAGAAAGCTTAAGGACAAACCAAAGCAGTGCAGCTTTTGCAACTTTTAAAAAATAGAGAACCTGGCCTTTCTAAGCGATATTTAGAAATTTTAGCAGACTAAGCGTAAGAGCCAACAGCTAAAAACACACTTGAAGTGGATGCAGAGGTGCAGTATCTACAAATCTAATTTACCTGATCATTATAAATACTTTAGAGCAGTACAAAGTACTTTTATGCAAAAGTAACACCCAAATTCTGAAAAAAACCTACATATGTAGAAATATGTAGTAATTTCACAAGCTGTAACACAATATCCCAACTAAAGGAACACAAAGCCTACAGTGAGAAATAGAGTTCCATATTCTTTTGGAGGCTCTAATTCAGACAAAGTATTCAGTAGTGACTTACCTGCTCTTATTAGAACTAAGAAAACCCATTAACACTTCACAGAATTTTATTATGAGCTAAAAATGTATAAATTGTACAGACTGATTAATATTGATCATAAGGAAGTATTTGAAATGGGACTGACAACCTGATTAGAAAAAAATAATCACACAATACAAATCTGAAAACATACACTTCTAAATATGAGAGTATTCATACATGCAATACAGGGCACGGAGACAAAGGGTGCCTCTCACACTGTCTTGAAGGCATAGGATTCCACCTGGAAACTAAACTGAAGAGTTTATTTCCCTGCAGGTATTTTCCCCTCATCACATTTATTCCCTTGATTTGAACACCACTCCATCTTTTTAATTCCTCTTTTATTCATGAAGGCCCTATGTAATAATTCAATTCTCCATGCTGCTTCAGCCCCCACCTGCTCATGTCTCAAAAGTTTTCAGTATTTAAAGTACAGTAGGACTTACAGACAGGCTCTTACTGCAATGTTCTCAATTCATGACTGTTGAAGTAACTTTTGTATTAATATCACACATAAAATCTCAGCAGGTAGCTATCAGCTATTACAGCTCAAACTTGGACAAATATGCTGAATTTACCATTTCTGGAGTAAACTCCTGTGCCTTCATTTAGAACTCTTATCAGCACAATTTTTTATTTTTTGTATTTTTTTTTTACTCACTTGGCCACAGACTGGATAACTTTAGAAGATGTATCCTTAATATTAGTGAAAAATCGCTCTGTTCCACCCCTCAGAATATCAAAGAACCCTCCATAAGTCTGGTCACATTCCGCAACGGTCAGGCCTAGAGTAGTTGAATAAAAATAATTGCACTTTATTATGGAGCCCATTCCAGGATATGACTTAAAGTATGTTGCCTATAAAGCTGGAAGGAAGTGAATGCACATACAGGCTAGACCTTGCTGTAAGGCTCACAGTTCCAAAGTTCTCCTTAACTATGACCTATCAAAAAAAATAATACTTCCAGCAGTCAGGAAGTACCAGTAATATACCTAACACATCGTTTAATTTGCTGTCTGTATTTATGAAAAAACAAGGTAGAAAAGTCTGGAAGTAAGGCATATGTTGGATAGTGTCAACACAAAAATTGCCTTTCTTTAGTATCAGTTTCTAAAGTGCAGCTTATCTAGTTAATCATCTCCAGTAGACACATTTTAATGCAGGGCTTCAGAAGCAGCTGGCATAGTAAAGCTTAAGTTTTAAGCACAACATCCCAGATAGCACAACACCACAACACAATATACCTATTAATATGATTGTATACAACAAACAGTAGGCATTCTTGCACAAAACAGATGACCAGACATACTTTTGATTATAATTGCATTAGGATGCTGGATTCTTCCACAGAAGTTGATATACACATATTATTAGTGCAATAAATGTTACCCAATTTTAACATTTCCCCTGGAAAATTAATATTCCTTGTCTCGTTGACAGTTCATCATAATTAATATCAAGCAAGAAATATCAAGCTGGAAGGAAAACTGAATACAATGTGAAATAGTCCCTTGATATCTTCTACACTAATTGAAGTGCTCTATATTCAGATATAATAGTTAATACAGGTGCAGAAAGAAAAGTAAAAAAACTAGATGTAAATAAGCCTATCAAGCTTCTTTACTATATTAAGTATTTTCAACTGAATGTGCTCTGGATTATCTATTTCTATAGACTAAGTATGTCAGCTTCTATTTGTGTCATTTTGGAGACACCCTTTGGTTGATTCCATTTAGTTCTGCTAATCCAACAACTGTTTTTTCTCAGATGGAACCCCAACTCCTCCTCCTCACCACTGATGTCCTACAGTGCAACCCTCTCCTGAAGTCTGGCCTGGACAATGCTCCCATAATTAGCTGGATTCAAGGCAGTACCAGCTACAGCTGTTCCTGAAAGTGCTGACTGGATAGCCACTCGACCAAATTTAGAATGCTGCTTTTTCCTTTTGAGGCTGTCAGACATGGATCTTTTGGAAGTGAAAAACTAAATAGCTTTAGACTACTATCACTGTCAGATGCACTTCAAAATATCATTGGAGGGGTCCGAAGTCTTTTTGGGCAGGAGAGAAAACAAGAGAGAGGTGGATCCAGGTGCTTATGGAAGTATTTCTTCTTCACATAGGCTTTTTGCAGTCTAAAATAAACACATATGAAGTCAGCAACTTCCAGGCATTACTGAATTACTATGGTCCATAGCCAGAATTCCTCCAATTTCTTCAGCATTTCTTTATTATGCTCTCTGTATTTAGCCAGACATGAAGCCCATTTTAACACAAAATGCTAACAACACACCACAAATAACTGCTATCTTTTTATGTTGTAACACATCTGATGTTAAATAGTTCCTCTTGAAAAGCAAAGGCAACTAACGCTTTTTTTACCTCAGAAATTGAGTGTTGAGCACAAACTCAGGTCCTGATTTCAGTACCTTCTGCCACAAGGCAACAATGTTTCAATTAAAATACAGAACCAGAGGATTTTTAACAGTTTAAATTCAAACTCCTATTTAATGCTGCTTTTTAGACGCTTTCAAATATCACTGCCTCATTGAATCAAAAAATTTCAGGGTTTAAAATAAGGTATTTTCATCTGTTTGTCATAACCTGAAGACTCTTCCTCTACAGCTCTTATTTATTAGACCATTATTGCTTCTCATAACCACACTTTCATCAAGTTTTAGTTCACTTATGTCAAAACTCCTGCCTCTACTGGTCAATAGTGCACTTTAAATTATTTTCCATACGAAACATCATTTTTATCTTGCACAGCAATGAACTTGAAAAATTCATATTTGCATATCAACATAAACTCAAACCTTGCAAAAAAAAACCACAAAGCTAGAAGCAATGTTATAAATACCAAGTAGCTAGTACTAGTGCAAAATATCTAAAATTGCCAAATGACTTTTTTCCTTCCATGGAAGATATGCAATTGTCTTTATACTAAAATGATATATCTTTCTGAACATACCTGCATTGTACAAATTGTTGAGCTGCCCTGCAGGCTTGGAGCTCTGTGAAACAGACGTCACAGATGTCCGAGGCTGAGCATTGTTTCCATAGCCTCCATTTTGCTCCAGGAGCTGAGGAGAATAATACTCCAGATGAGAATTTTCTTTCTAATTTAGCCATCTTGCTATGCTTGGCAAATTACTGCTCTTTGGCAAGAACAAGCAAACTAAACCTCAGGACAAAGCCAGAAAGTCAAGATATGCTAATTGGCTCACCTGCAGTATAGTGCAAATTAAGCATTGAACAGGAGATGCCTAAGTGGGTTGCAAGTCAGTGTAAGCAGAGCCTTCATATACAAAATTTTTCTGTGCAATTTAATTATGATAGAACACAGCATGTCAAACAGAGTGCTAGCATACTAAAGAATAAACCAAGAGGATGAAAAAAATTTCAAAAAACAGTAAGAAATATTAAATTTCTAGTACTAAATTAAGGTCTCTGTGCTTTAAAGGGCATTTTTCAAAGATCCCAGAAGTGATACTGATCAATTCAACTGAACTTCAAAATAAATCAGAGCAAAATTTTCAAAATACGAAAGAACAGAGGACCTGCTCTGAAATCTTTTAATAAATGCACATACACTGCAGAGGACAGAAAGGAGGCCTAATCAATTATACTCTTTATGAGACATTTTTACCTCTGTGATGGGGGATTTAGGATTGACATTCCTAGCTGCTGCAATCTCCTGCAGTTGGTTCACAAGTTCAGTGATTGACAATCTCTCCTCTGGGTTCACTTTCAAAGTGGAGCCTGAAAAAAGGAGATCCAGACACTGTAATAAACCCTTCAAAGCTTCTCTCCCAACTGATAATAATTTCTTCAATACATTCCAGTGCAATAAGCAAAAACCTGAACAGAGTGGAGAAACTACTAAATCAATATCCAAATATAATTCTCATAACAGTATCCATGAGAAAAAAACAACACTACGTAGGATCAATAATAGTTCAAAGAATACACCTTGGGATCAGTTAATAAAGAACATCAGAGGTAACTTTGTGTCTAATATTATTGCAGTCAGATACATTTCTGGAACAGTAATTAACATTTCCAGTAACCTATCTGAAACCTAAAGCAAACAATTTTTTAAGCAAGTCCAAAGAAACCAAATCAAAACAGCAGTTGTTCCAATGGAGACTAATGCAGATACTATGCAAGACACTTAAAAGAAACTAAAAAAGCAACTTTCATATAAAATTTCATAATTTTTCTATAATGGATTAAGATTATTAATAAAATAAAAAGTTGCTGCAGTTTACCTTTTTTACCTTCACATATCAATAACATTTACCTATCAGTAAAACAACTGTTTGTGCAAGCATGCACAAAGACATCGAATAGAGTTAACACTGTAAACTTACGAATGAGATCATGAAACACAGAGTAGCGGGTGTCATTTTGTGGGATGACATATTTTCCATTGACTATGCGAAGTTTAGCTCCATCTTCAAATGGGTGTTGCCTGAAGCACAGCAAGTACAGGATACAGCCCAGAGCCTACAGAGGTAAACAGAAATACTGCATAGGATCATGGAAAAGAACTGGGAAAGAACTTACAATCCTCAAGTTCAAACATTAACTCAGCACTGCCAAATCCACTGCAAAACCGTGACCCTCAGTACCATATCTACACATCTTTTAAATGCCTGCATGGATGGTAACTCAACCACTGCCCTGGACAGTCTCTTCCAGTGCCCAATGACCCTTACAGTGAAGAAATCTTTTCTAACATCCAACCTAAACATCCCCTTGTGCAACTTGAGGCCATTTCCTCTTGTCCTATCACTTGTCATTTGGGAAAACTATTCCTGTCTATTTTTAAAAAATCATTTGGAAGTCATTACAAGAAATCCATTTTATGAATTTCAAAGCATACAAAAATGAGTAGTCTTGCCATACTGAACATGTTCAAGAGCAGGATTATTCTTTCAAAAAAAGTTCAGAAATTTTATTTCATATCTCCATCCTGTGCTGCAAGGAGACACATCATATTTGTCAAGACAGAATTTGGTCCAACTTAGATACACTGATATGCAATACAAAAGCTAGGTGATTATGTAAGTGTTAAGCAAATTGCTTAAATATCTCTAGGGAGACACACAACACTCTCTCTAAAACGCATCTTCTGATAAAGGTTTGAGGAAAATAAGCCCAAAATTAGAGTCCCTTTATGCCCTACAGTCAGATGGCTATTCAACTCTTGGAACAAATGAAATTTAAAAACATTTTCAGACAAGTTAATTCAAGCCTCAAAAACCACAAAACCCAGACTACTACATCCTGGGAAGTTCCTTCCTGTGTCCAACTCAAGATTTTGTAACCTGAGAAGACAACAACTAACAAAGACAGAAGTCAGTTCTGAATTCTAATCTCTGAATAATACAGGTGTCAAGGATTAGCCAGGATAACTGAATCTGTTACTGAAGTAAATGTAAGTTGATACATGTTTTTTCAAATAAATTAAGATATGCAATATGCTGGCAGAGTTATTAATATTATAACAGAATCATGTTCCATTTCACCTATAAAAGTTTGATAATAAAGCACCCAATGCCTCCACGTAACTGTTGGCACAATGAGTTGGAAAATTCTCCTCTAAGTTTCTTCTGAACCCCAGTATATATAGTTACTTAAGCATTTCGGCTTTTATAGCACTCACAAATGAAGCAATCCATTGAAGATGTTACCGAAGAAAACTGCCCAGTGCCTCCAGCCCTCTGTGTGTGCACCATCTCCAACTGCCCTTGGTTGTCAACTGATCCCAAGAAGAGCTTCTAAGGTCTGAAAATTATTGAAGTCTCTGAGGTGTAGGGATTTAGTTACTCCAAAATACTTTGCGAGTCTCTCAGTCCAGGACCAGAATGGGAGCACTCTTTGCTGGGTTAGGAACAGGCTGGAGGGCTGGGCCCAGAGAGTGGTGGTGAGTGGTGCTGCATCCAGCTGGGGTCAGTCACCAGTGGTGTCCCTCAGGGCTCTGTGCTGGGGCCAGTTCTGTTCAATGTATTTACTGATGACATGGATGAGGGTATTGAGCCTTTCATTAGTAAATTTGCAGATGACACTAAGCTGGGAGTGTGTGTTGATCTGTTGGAACATAGGAGGGCTCTGCAGAGAGACCTGGAATGGTTGGATGGATGGGCAGAATCCAATGGGATGGAGTTTAATAAGTCCAAGTGCTGAGTCCTGCATTTTGGCCACAATAAGCTCCTGCAGCATTATAGGCTGGGGACAGTGTGGCTGGACAGTGCCCAGGCAGAAAGGGACCTGGGGGTGCTGGTGACAGCTGGGGCTGACCATGAGCCAGCAGTGTGCCCTGGTGGCCAAGAAGGCCGATGGCATCCTGGCCTGTGTCAGGAATAGTGTGGCCAGCAGGAGCAGGGAGGTCATCCTTCCCCTGTACTCAGCACTGGTGAGGCCACACCTTGAGTGCTGTGTCCAGTTCTGGGCCCCTCAGTTTGGGAAGGATGTTGAGATGCCTGAGCACATCCAGAGGAGGCAACAAGGCTGGTGAGGGGCTTGGAACACAAGGCCTGTGAGGAATGGCTGAGGGAGTTGGGGATGTTTAGCCTAGAAAAACGGAGGCTCAGGGGTGACCATATCACTGTCTACAACTTCCTGAAAGATGGTTGTAGCCAGGTGGGGGTTGGTCTCTTTCTCCAGGCAGCAACTGACAGAACCAGAGGACACAGTCTCAAGCTGCACCAAGGGAAATATAGGTTGGATATCAGGAAAAAGTTTTTCATTCTTTTAAAAGAGTGATAAAGTGCTGAAACTGTCTGCCCAGGGAAGTGGTGGAGTCACTATCTCTGGATGTGTTTAAAAAAAGACAGGATATGGTACTCAGTGCCATGGTTTAGTTGAGGTGTTAGGGCATGGGTTGGTCTCGATGATCTTGAAGGTCTCTTCCAACCTAGTGATTCTGTAATCCTGGCTCAGGCTGACAGTATTTAATGCACATGAAGCGACCAAATGGTCAGAAAAATGTGTTTTACTTGGTGTTTTTCACATGCCATAAGGATATCACCAACAGCTGTAGAAACTGAACAAGAGTTTTCACAATATCTTGCAACTAATTTAATAAACTGAATGAAGTTTCAAGATTCCATAAAAAAAATCTTATAAAGTGCCAGCATTACATTTTCTAAATTTGTCTTTTGATACACTGCTGATACAGGTAAGAACTGAACAGCTTGACACCTGCCTCTGCCAAAAACAACCCATAAACTAAGTCGCTAAGCCCTACACCACTGAGGAGTACCTCAGTACTGCATCATTATGCAGCTGGAAAAGGTACAGCTGAGGGTTTAATATCTACCTCTAATTCTCACTACAGATTTTTCAGTGAATGTGAACAGCTTATCATCCTTTCTACACAAAGCATGAATGATCTCTGGATTTTTCTCATTCTTGATATCTGATAATCTGTAGTATTTTAGCTACATTTCGTACCTGGACATAACCATTTTGAACTCAGCAATAGGCTGTCCCAGGATTATATGCATGGCAGAGCATAAAAAGCAGAATTTGAATCTAAGGACCCTAAGTGTTCCGGATTTATGGTGGCAAGCTCCAGCTAGGCAACAGTTCTATCGAATGTTAGAGAAGTTCAGCATTGCCTCTCAAATAGAAGTCAAGTTTGATCTGGGAAAAAACCTTGTACAGTACATCTGATTCTTTAAACATTCAGATACAGAATCCATACTAAAGTTTATTTCGATCTAAGACAGCATCCTACATTTATTTCAGTGTTTTAGTTATTTAATCAATAAACTAACACAAAGCCTGCAAAATCAGTTTCACTATGACATGAGCAACTATGATGCAGCAAGAAAAAAGACTTCTTACCCAAATGTCCTGCTTTTCACCAATTGGGAAATTTGAATACAAGTCTATCATTTCTGGTGTCCTGTACATTGGTGTTGTATTCCTTGTGATCTGGAGAAGACAGAATTTATTGAAACAATCTTGAACAATGAGCTTTAACAGCATTCAACCAAGGAAATAGCTCTCCATGTAGAATGGATAGTGCTCTCATTTTTTAAATTAATTTCAGAAACACTTGTCAAGGAAAAAGCCATCAAATGAAACCTGCAATAGTCACAACAGCTTTGACATAAGGTCACATGAAGACAGTAGGACTCAAATAACAATGTGATTGTCAGGAGTCCTCCCAAACAGCAAAGCACATAAAATGGCTGTTCTGCATAAGGCAAAAATGGACAGGAACACTAATACCAAAAATCAACAATAAGCCAATAAGTGAATTCACACTCCAGTGCATCCCTCTCACTTTCTCAGCACACTTAATGACAGTGCAGACACATCCAAAGAGAAACTCTGGTTATAAGAATACCTGGAAAGACCTTTTCTACCATCTTTCTGCGTAGACTATACAAGACAGTGGTATGACATCATTGTTTCATCAGAGCAATGCTTTCCAAGAATACCAGATTGCAAAACAGGCGCTTGTGATGTCAGAAGTTGTACATGTGAACTTAAGCGTATTTCTCCCGCTGATGCACTACACCGGATTTACTAGCATTACTCTCAGCTCTAAACTAAGAACAAATGCACTTTGCAAAAGTACACTGCATGCTAGATTTGGTTACTGCAGTCCAAGGCACCGCAATAATGCCATTCCTATTGTGCTGAGCAGACTTGCCTTTCATTTACTGAGATAATTCAACTGAGGAAAAGCAGATCAAAAGACGGACATCAGTGTGGCACAACCAATTTCTTGTCCAGTGCAATTAGAAGAAGCCCTAGCAACCACTTTTATTTTCACAGCAGACTGCAGAATGGAAACTGACCATGCTGAAGCACTGTTTCTACATGTAGCTACAGAACACAAGCTATGATTGTAACTGCAGACAGCTTTTGAACTCTAGCAAAACAAATACAAAACCAAAACTTTATAAATAACACTCTAACTGAAAAAATATTCAGTTGTCTTAGTTGTCTCACTAATTAACACCAGATTAATAATAACAGTTAAATTAATCCACAGTTGATATTAGAATTAAATCACATTGAAAGAGTCTCACCTCTTCTTCAACCACTGCTCTCTTCTGTGCGGACCAGTTGTAGTCAGGATAGTAAGCTATAGTTGTAGCACTACCGAAGTCACAAAGTTTAATTGTCCCCTGATTACTAATAAGCAAATTTTCCACCTTCAAAAAGATATAGAGTAACAGATTAAAAAAACATGTCTTTTTTTCCCCAATACACATGCTTTTATACACATCATCTTACTTGTGCATACATATAAAAACTTTAGGCAAAAATATTGTTTACAGGAAAACAAAGATTTCAGACATTACAGTAGTTTAATATGGTAGCAAAATAGCCAAATTTTGAAAGGAAGCACCAAGCACACCATGAAAAGGAAACATTCCAGAGATCAAGAAATAAACCCCAGGGGAAAAAAAAAAAAGTAATTTCATTAGAGCTTAAGAAAAGGCCAGTTTTTCAGATGAGAATTTGTAGAAACAGTATCTTAGAATCCAAATGTTTTCAGGCATAAAACTGAACACTGTTAGCTCAACTGCAGTGGGATGAAGGTTAGAACTGCTATAGGCAAAAAACAGGGAGGTATTAGAAGAGAAGCAGGCTGCTAGGAGACACCCATGAAGAAGCCGCTGTGACCCTGTGCAGAGACAGAAAACGGCTATTTGAGAATCATGTGCTGCCTGGATAGTTCATCATTCATTATCCCTGCCTTTTTCTACTTCATAAATCCCAACTGTCCTGTATTGTTTATTGAAATGTGGAACAAACTTAAGGAAAGAGTAAAAGCATTGGGCAGATGTACTTGGAGTTGTAATCACAAAAGGACTGAAAAATAAAATTTGTACCTCGGTATAAAGTTAGGAAAAGGTGTCCAAGTTAATTGGCTCAAAACTCTGACTTACAGTTTTCTATGCTGCTGACCTTAGTTTAGACTGCTAAAAAGGCTAGCACAATTAAATGATCCCTATTTGGATCCTGGCTGTAGTAAAGCCTCGGCCTCTTGCAGCACAACAATTTTTTAATCTTGTTTTGCAGCCTCTGCAACATGAGACCAGCACAAAAAAACAAATTCCTGTCTTTTCCCAAGTTTTATCTTTGTCAGGAAGGTACATTCCTTGAGAAGAAAAAAACGGTTCTGAATTACAGCTTTAGCTCAATGTCTATGCAGCTGGCTATGAAAAAAATTGTGTATTTATTTATAAATAGGTTTTTTTACTTTTTTTTTTCAGAAGAGAGATACACCTTTTCTACAAAAGCTAGGGGCATATAGAAAATTCAGTGAAGAATGGTTAGCATGTCTTTGACACAACCTCACAATCTAAAAACCTGTTCAATGGTACCAAGTGAAGAAAAACAGAAGAGGAATGCTCTGTCACCAAAGCTAGGTTTATATTTATGGGCTATACTAATAGCTAATATCAAAGCTTTCATCGAGAGCATTGAAAATAATTAACACACTTACTTCTAGAAGAGTGGTCTTATTTTCCTTTCCCCAAAGTAATTGAGTACATGCTAACTTAAGGAGGAACAAATTTTCCTATTTTTATATTAAATGAAATCACATCAGGCTGGATAGACATGTCTGAAATTTAGACACTATTTCAAGAATAAGAATCTCCTCTGTCTTATTTTTTTATGTTAAGGAAAATTCAAATATATTCATAGTACAGCAGAATCACACTGATGATGAGGGCTTCTTCATCTAAGGCATATTGAACAGGTAAAGGTGAATGCCTGTCTTCAAAATACAAAATTCAAATGCAGGTAAATCCTTTCAAATCTCCAAAGCTCCTAAAGGTAGAACACTTTCTATAGCATAAGCCTATAGATTCCAGGTAAAGGCTAATTCGAAAAAAAATAACTAAACAAACAAACAAAATAACAACAAAAAAAACCCTAAGAAACAAAATCTAACTTGAATTATGCCTACCTAATTTTACAATTAAGATTAAAAACAGGCACTGAAGTACAATGCAAATTACCAGTTCTAAAACTAACAGCTTACTACACATTCTCAATGGCAACGTAATCCTTCACAGATAATTCAACATTCTTCTCCTTCAAAGTTTTACCTCTTCTATTAAGACACCTACTTAATCCAGAACTGCACTTCACTAGTTGTAACTGAATATTTTATCAAAATCAAAACACTCAGGCTAACTCAATCAGTAGAACATGATACACTACTTTTCTGCCAGCCTGTTTCAGATAGAGTACAAGCAGTTCCTAAACAGCAAGCACAAGGAGAAGAAGTTGCTTGAAGAGATGCAAGTATTTCAGTGATGACCTTCACACTCAACAGTTATGGCAAGGCAAGAGAACTAAGCACTATGCTCAAGAATTGTTTTTAGCACTGATCCAGTCCAACAGGCTCCTTTGCTGTTCAGAAGTTCAGCCTTTATTTAAATATTGCAACATACCTTTAAGTCTCTGTGAATAATAGGAGGCTTCTGCTTATGCATATGCTGCACTGCTCTGCAGGTCTGATAAAAGATCTTCAAAACTGTGTCACATGAGATAGGTCCTTTGGATTCTACTTTCTTTAAGAATTCCACCAGCTGTCCTGCAGGAAGTGAGAGAAATTCACATAAGCACACAGAGAACACTGCAGATTCTGAAAACTTGACACAAATAGACCCTTCTCAAAAAGACTTACAATCTTGAGTTGTATTGAACAGATTTTCTGAAAATGGCATGTCCACACTGACTACAATGACAAAAGAAACAGTGCTCTAAGGAACTACTCCTACTTTTCCTTTCTCTGACTAGTCTCAAACACAAAAAACTTAATGATTACCGCATATTTAAGACAAGGTTAAACTGCAGTCTAAAAAACCATGATCTTTATCCTATAAAAGATAAGTTTGAACTCTAGCTCCACTGAACCATGCTATCTTCTACAGGCATTCCAAGCTTTTAAGTTAACAAGTTTTAAGTTAACAAGCAACCTGTGCAAAACAGCTGCCAGAAGAAGTGTGCACTGCTGGGAAAATAAATAAAGTTTACCTTTACATAGCTCTGTAAGCAGAAGAAACTCTCCCTGCCCCGTGTCTGATTCTTCTTTTCCTATAGATGCTGCAGAGCAAAACTGGACAATGTTGGGATGACCTGAAAGTTTTTTCTGGAGATAACACGTTCAAGGAAGATGACTCCCAAATTCATTGATACTATTGCATCCAGTAGCTTATTTGAGCTTAAAACCACAGAAAGCATAGTAGCTGCAATCAATATCCTAAGCAAAACAGGGAAATACATGCCTCAGCTGTAAGAAATCTGAGAAAGGAATCTAAGGTAATGTAATAAAAAGACCAAAAAAAAAATTAGAAAATCCTTATGATTACAGCTTGGAAGAAACTGGACTCAGTAACAGGGCTAGTTCTTCTTGTCTTTTGACAACGACTGCCTAGCAGAAGTAGCAGGGACAGCTTCTAATTATCAGCTGCTTCTCTATGGCTGATCAAGAAATGGCTATTGTGTCCTCACCTATCTTTCCCAAAGAAGTATTAAGTATGCCACGCTTCAATATTAAGTAATTAAAATAGAGTTCAAAACAATTAGAGGTCTAAAAGGGCAAGGAACTTACCCTTCCATCATTAGTAATAATTTTTCATGCTAAAACCTTTATCATGTTTCACTTTCAGTGAAAAAACTTGAGGCATCATTTTTGAGCTATGTAAAGGGGAGTACAGTGTAAGTGATTTCAGCTCCTGCCAGTGGAAGCTATGTTGCATTAAGCCTGTCTGTGCATACACTGAGACTCGTGCCTGTGAGACAAACAAAATCTATTTACAGTAGATGCATTCACTAAGTCTGAAGAGAGAAAAGCAAAGACCTTGTAAGTAGAACAAAGCTATTGAAGAGGGCAAGTTGGATCCACACAATTCACATTAATCCGATCTTACGCATCTCTCCGCAACCCTCTATTCAGAGCTGCAGGAATTAATTGCATTTCATAGTCTTATTGCAGAAAGTCAGCAACAATTAACCCTTCATCATGTTGTACGCCTGCTTTAGTGACTCTGAGCTGTGAAAAACATCCAAAGAACATTGAGTTCTTTACTCTTGGCAAGACAATGTCAGAGCAGATAGAAAATGTATAGTGCTATGGTACTCTGTCTTGGAAGTGTACTTCTCAATAGTGGTGGTTAGCCTAAGATTTTGCCAAACATATCAGCAATCATAAAAAGAAATGTTTGAGAAGCTTAAATTAGGATCAGTGGGTTTGCCTGCTAAGTCAAAATGAAGCTGAACATTCAGAAGGGAACACATCAGCATACCACAGCTGAATATCTGACTTTTGAAACAAACTGAGGGTCCAAGAGGAGCCAGGCCAGGGAGAAAATATTGAATTTACTAAAATCAAGGATTTAAAACACACTGAGATTACATTATACCCCACTATCTGACATCACTGAAAATAAAGAAGACAGCAAGGACACTGAGAAACATCTGCTTGTTTCCAATGCATGTAGTCTACTGAAATTTCTTCCTTAACAGATAGCACTATTTCTTAAAGTCAGATGTATCCAAAGCAGAAATTAATAAACATTGAGAGTAAAAGCAAAGAGCAATGAATCCAGTGCATGTGAGGGAATTCTATTTAAGATCTAAGTATCAAATGAAGTCAAAAGGTCTCTTGACAACCTTCACAGAGGTGCAAGAAATCCCAAATAAGAATTTCACTTCTTGCTAGAAGTACATGGAAAAGTCTACACTAGCTACAAAAATTATTTGCACACACTGTATTACTGAAATTTTTGAAGAACTGAACTTTCTGGATGTTGATTCATGATACCAGATTCATGAACTCTGACCTGCAGAATGTCAGTCCTCTTAGGCAGTGTATGGCACAAAGAAAAACAGAATCTGTACAGCAAGCTATTGTTACCCAGAAATCTCAGGCAGTTAAATATGTTACAGAAAAGGATACCATAAAACAAACTTCCTGAATGATGGCTTTGTTCTTTTCCTCTTCATTAGACAACAATCGCTGTCAAAAAAACCCAAAATAATTGAGAAGATATAGTTACTGAAACTTACAGAATAACAATGCATAGATTTTTTTTCACAGAATATGAAGGATAAACTATAGTCAAAAACCTAAGGAACTGTAATGGGGCAGTAAACAAAGCTGGTTTATTGTATGTTTTGACATTCTGTCATAAATAATACCCAGTTTTCCAGTTACCTGAACTATTCAGGTTTAGTGATAATTGAGAAGCTGTAACTTTTGACAATCTTTAAAGTAACTGTTCTGATAGCTCTGATATAGAAAGCACTGAAGTCTCCTGGATGCAGCATTGTGGCCTAACAAGGAAAGATTCACCTTCTGTCTGAAATATTCAGCAACAATCTTCAACTCATTCTAGACTAAACTCCTCCAGATTATGTAGCCAGGCTTTTTCAGTGGTACTTGTGTAATCAGTAGCAAAATTAAGCATTACAGTTTCTAGTATTACCTGGATCTGCAGTCAACATTTGACTACAAGCAGGCTGAGCATTCTCTACAAAAGTACTGGTTCTACAGAACAGAGAAAGTACAGTAATGATTCACCTTTTACCTGTTATTTTTTAATGGGGCTACTTCTAGAGGACCTTTTGAACACATATAGTATATGGCTTTGGTCACATATTTTGTTGCTGTAGGATGCAGAATGAAATGGAAAAAGCCAAAGTTATTACTGGTGGTATAATGCCACCTTACCTCTCCCACCCCTCATACAACTACCCTGTTTATAGCTGATTACCAGAAGCTTCTGGAAACCAAGAATCCAGAGAAGGGTCTCAAAAAAGTACCCAGCCAAATGTTTAAGCAATTAGTCAAAGTGTGGAGCATTATTTTTAATACTAAGGAAATTTACTATTGAAGTAAGAAGGTAAGCTAAATCTGCTTCTGATGAGTGGAAAAGATTCCTGTACTCCACTTCAGGTAACTATGAAATATTCTTTTTACCCGTGCAACAAAATATTTTGGACTGGATCATGACTTTCTACACCAAATGAAAAAATAAAGACCAGCAGCAGCTAAAAGACCAACTCCCCTATTTGTCACCTAAGTATGAAGTGCAGGGTTCTAACTGGAATGACCATTCTAAATAGTGGGCTACAAATACCACTAATACACTGGATTTTTCCAGCTTACTTGCTCAGTGGCATACATCAAGGACTAATTATCATGCTAAAATATCAGGCTAGAACACAGACCTTACAAACCCATAGTGAAGTAAATTAATGTTACCTTCAAAGCATAATCTTTGCCACTTCCAAGATCTTGAGCTTCATAGACAAAAGCAAAACCCCCTACAAGAAGAAGGTACATTAAGTCAGTTTTAATTTCAATATTCAGGTACATCATTATTTTTTCATCTAACAGAATCAATACATGAATTTAGGTACATTTCTAAATGCACCAAGCACACATTTTTTAGCATCTGTTTGAATATCTTTGATATTCAAACAAGCGTTCAGATGCTCAATTCCTTTCTTGTACATATGCCAAGAGCACACTGACTTTGTTATTTTCCTGTATTTTGTTAAGTCTGCATATGCAGACTTCTTATTAAGCCATTTTTTTAAAAGGTCCTTATAAAACCAAAATGCAGTACAGCAAATATTACCTGATAATTTCAATTAATTTTTTTGGTATTACACTGCTAACACTTTGTATAAAAAACAGCAATAACTAAGGAAGTGCTAAACACACACCTGCTGTTTTCAAGATAATTGCCATGTCAGAAAACATTTTCAAGAACTGAAGCACATTACAATAAGGGTAATATTGTTACCAAATTGCAATGTGTTATTTCATAAAATATTTCCCTTCCAACTCCTTTTGTCAAACTATTTTCTCAAACACTTCCCTTTGCTCAAGAGCACTGTGTAAACCTCATTGAGATAGCAGCAGTTTAGGAGTACATAACTAGCTTAAAATACGCATTTCTACTTCAGTGATTGCACCTTATTATCAAGTACTGAAATGCTAAACAGAATGGAGTTCACTAAACTTTCCAGATCTTCAGAGAAAAGCCAATGGTATCATGCCTGGTTAATTCCTACTTCACTGCATCTGCCTTACAGAGAATCCAACTGCTGTGGCCTACTATTTTAAGCTCACTATTTACAGCTACACCCCTCTCAAAACATAAGCTTCAAGTAAGTTTCCCATTCTGTCGTTTTCACACAATTCAGCTCCATACAACTCAGCTCATTATGTGTAGTGCTTGGTTCACTACTACTGCAGCACTACAGCAGAAACCATGTTCAATTCCATGGATTTTCTGGGATACCAAAGTAGTTAGAGTATGTTGTAAAGGTACTTCTAACTGTTTTGGTTTTTTCTTGCCATCTGTTATTAGTGAAAACAATTCTCAAACAAAACATAAAATTAGTCCTACTGCTTCATTCTTAAAAGCAGTTTCATTTACAGTTTGATGCTGGCTCCCTTGAAGAAGTAGTCTATTAAAGCAGTTTTAATATACTCTCAGTAGGGACAAGTTTACTGGCAAAACTTCTCTGCCATAACAGTTTGCTCCAAGCCCCCAACCAATATATTTTGCAAACATTCAGAAAAAATAATTTTAAAAGCACTTGGTAAAATGGAAATTAAGAGAAGAACAACTTCTAGGGGTGTCTCAAGAATGTATTTACATTGGGGTGTTTTCACTCATTTTTTCAACTCATGTAAATGTTTGTAGATGGTTTTAAGACAGTTTTCTGAGGATTTCTGTATCAGCAAAATCGTCTTAGTATTCCCCCATTCAGATCACCAGTGTAGAGATATGTACACACCCATCCCATCTATTGCCCAGAGAGACAGGTTTTGCATTGCTGAGGCATTTCAGAGCCCCATTCTCAGAAGACAGCCCAAGCCCTCCAAGATCGTCTCAGATAGTATTTTCTAGTTCAGAAATCACAGCATAAGAAAACTGGGTTTATTTCTTTTCTGTAGACACAAGCTCTCACACATCCAGGCTCACTACAGAGCACCACACCATCTCATGAAAATCAGGAACTAACTCTACCTCATTTACTTGATTTATTACCAAGCACTCTAAACTTATCCTTGCACCACCACAGGCATCAGGCAGTGCTCCTGTCAGTACCTCAGCACTCTCTTACAGAGATTTGAAGATCCTTGCTTTTCCAACCAAGAGATTTGGATTCTCCCTCAAGTCAAACCTAGGCGTCACATAATACTGAATAACTTCACTGTATTTACACATCAAGTTGGATTTTAAACTGCTCTTTTTTATCATGTCCCTGTTTTACACATCCTCACAAATTATTTTTTCAGATAGGCAGCTTCAGTAAAATGACAGCTAGAGAAACATCAACATGGGGACACCAAGCTCTTCCTAACAGTGCTTGCTACTGTAATTCACTCACTGTTTCATTACACACTTAACTAGTCATAAGAAAGTGAGGGTGTGAGTAGCTTCCTGTTTGTAACTATTTGACATGATTTGTCTATTCCCCTCCCAAATATTGACCAAATTTGTTTCCATATCAGCTTTCAGTGGTTTATGTTTCAACCATAGCCTGATTGAAACACTATAATTCTAGCCTGGAATGTAAGTTACAGTACATTTTAACTGAAAGCTTTTCTATCAGAGTATCAAAACAGAAAAGATGCTCTGTTATTGTTGCCAAGCATTGATTCACAAGTTTGTTTTTTGGTTGTTTTTTTTTTTTTTTTAAGTCCAGCCATGTATTTGTGTCCACTGCAAGTCCTAGTAACATGATGAAATTGCCTCAAGAATGAAGGATGGCCCAAACTTAAAGATCTGTACATTTTCCCACACCCTTGAGAAGCAGAGAGGTAGAATAACTTCAAACTTTGAAAGCTCCTCTGCAAGCACAAATTGCTACAGCCAAGAAACAACAGCTTTACAAGACAGAACTGTTCTGTGCCATGTTGAAAACACTGTCTACATTTACAGTAAAGAGAATGGAAGCTGGACAGCTGCTAGGTCAAGTGCTTTAGTCGTTCTTTAGGAATCATCTTTTTTTCCCCTCTCTGTCAGCAAATAAAACGAACAATGTTCACAGAAAGTTGGCATTAAGCATTCAGTGTGCCTCTACTGCTAGAGGTTTACAAAATAAAAAAAAAAATTTTTAAAAAATTAAAAAAAAAAAAAAAAACCTGGACTTAATTAGGTTACTACTATCCTATGAATCCGGTAGCTGCAGAGACAATGGAATCGTTCCTATAAGCTTAGCAAACTGTAATACTATCTGTTCACACTCAAAATACTGAGGAAGCCCTGAAGTAAAGAAAAAAAAAAGTTGCTTTAATTGCAGAAGTTTCACCTTGACAGAAAACAGCTTGTAACAAGTCACCTACCTATGTGGCTTCGAGTTATGACATCTATTCTTAAACTCAAAAAAATTATTGAAGTCTGCACCCATTTAACTCTGTAGCCTATTGCTATCTTTCTGACTAAGGAATGATTTTTTCATTATGGTAAAAGCTTTAGCCTTTGATCAAACAGACTGAATAATGCATACTTCTCTTCATGTTTCTCTTCTTGTGTGCTTTTTTGTCAATGTTTGTTACTCAAAGGAAGCATAAGATTTCATTACATGTGAAGAATGGTTGTTAAACGTGTGCTACAGAACCTGCTCGTTCCCCGTTTTCCACACAATCTGGTTTATTCTAAATTGTTCAGTCTCTTATACAAAAGAAGCAACAGTATTCACTAAATAGGCAAGACATCTGTGACTGTTTTACTGAAGTAAAATTATCTGTGCACTTAACAGGAAGATCCAAGAGAATCATGAGACCTGAAGCCACCATCATACCAAGAGCAAGCAGGGATTATATGTAAAGGCCCCCACCAAGGTCCTCTAAAATCTTATCTGCAGTGAGCTACTGAAATGTCCAAGCAGGAAAAAAAAACAGGATACCATGTTCTAGAAGTGCTCAGTCCAGTCTGTGACACACTTGATCTGTTCTTGCATTTCGAGGTAGTATCAGCAAAAGAGATCATCACCAGCTCATCCCCCACAGGTTGCTGCCAGCCTCCTGCATCAGCACACCGTATTTTCAATCAGCCCGGTCCTACCCCAGCACGACACCTCTGTGAAACATCCAGGAAAATGCATCCAAGTGACATGTGCAACAAGTCTCAGCCTAGAGCACAGCCAAACATGGATGTGCACCAGCACTGGTGCACACTACAGAGCTGGAAGGAGTTGTGGGCTACGGGAACAACTGAGCCTGTGCTGCCACAGGATACCGTGCAATGTTAAACCACAGGCGCTGTTCACACCAGCTACAAAGCTGAGCGTACGAGCCTACAGAAAAGTCTGCCTTGGCAGATGACACGCAGTTCACCATGGATTTGAAATCCAGATCCAGAAAGCAGCATTTGACTTTCCAGAAGGGAATGTGGCATGAAAGAACTGATCCAGAAGAAAAACAGATCCCATATTTGTAACCATGGAAGGGAACACATGCAAGCCACAGTTGTGGATCCATTTATCAGAAGGTACCACAACATGTCCAGAGCTGAAAGATAAATGCAATTTGAGCAACAAAATAAACTACACACCACAGACAAATTCAAGTCTGAAGATCACAGGAGAGGCTGGGATTTCTATATTTTACATCTATTCTACCTTTGTACTCAATATACTGCAAGGGCTCTTTTAGACCAGCTACACTGGCTAGAAAATTATACTTCACAGAAAAAGCAAGAAGCTAGCCCAACTTCAGTTAGCAAAATAAGGAAAGAAAACAACATAAAATAAAACCATAACACTGAGACAAACATGGAACCCAAAGCAGTGGTTACAGAGAAATTGTGAAAAACTGTAGAGTTAAAGCATTTCTCTCCATTTGCCTTAAGTCATCTAACCTGGCATCTTTCCCCTTACACTTTACAATGCCTGTGTCATATTCTGGGAAACAGTAGGCTGCTGTCTAAGTAAAGTATTAAAATACCTGCTCCAGAACCAAAAACCAAACAGTATATATGCCTCAAAAATAGCTTCCTGCCCTAACTTTCCTCTGTCCTTCAGTAACTGCCGTGGCCCCTGCCAGCAAGAATTTTACAGTATCAGCAGCACACACAGTTCTTTGAGCCTTCACATCCTACTCAGTGCTTACATTTCAGTCACAACTCTGACTGTAATGAAGTTGTAAGTAAAGGCTGAAGGCAGAACAGGAGGACATGACATTTAGTACTGTTTAAAATGCAATTTACATAGTAAGAAACTGCCAGGTTTTCTCTAAGATCATATGCCAAAAGTGCTTGAGCATTCAAGCAACAAATTATTGCCCTTAAGAAGATAAAGCAGTGGTGAAGACCTAGTTGTTGTTGTTTTACAGCTCAAAAATTTTAGAAGTAGCTTACAAGAGGTTTGAACTAGCTAATTGTAACTAAATTTTTCTTCTATGCTGATCACCAAGATTTCAACAGAAAACTACTTAGTATCAGATAATTACAAGAAGAAACTACAGAAAGAAACTCCAGCAATCAAAAAGATTTCTAAATAAATTTTTGAGGTATTTAACCTAAATAACATCAACCACCTCTACAAAGTTAATGAAATATTTAACTGCAGTAGTATAGAAAAATCCACATTTTAGTCTTTTGAGAGTAGCCTTCAATGGTTCTTCTGCCAGAGGAAATAAAGTATTTTCTCTGATCACAAGTATTAAGACAATCCAAATTTCTTCTAAGTAATTTGCATCTATCAAACATACAATCTCTTCTAAAACAGATTAACAAGTCTTGTGCCATGTTACCTACCCAAAGTTTCACTGAAACTGGAAACTGCCCAGATATTTAACTCCCTGTACTCTAGCAAAGTCTATGTGCACAGTAAGACCAGCCTCCTGACACACGTGTTTAAAGCAAACACATTTCCTGCATTCCAACGTCTTCCAAACAATCCCAAACAACCCCAAGAGGCAACCTTGCATGTTTAGCATCATATTATACAGTGTGGTTTAAAAATAAATCAATAAAATAAACGAAAATAAACTAAACGAAAATAAAATAAAATAAACGAAAATAAACTAAACGAAAATAAAATAAAATAAACGAAAATAAACGAAAATAAAATAAAATAAAATAAAATAAACAAGAAATATGCGATCCAGAATTTTCATTAGGTCCTTGGTAGATTATAAAGACCGTGACAGACTACAAACTCCCCTGAGTTGTATTATGTGGTGAAGGCATTTTAAACCACGAAGCAAGCGAAGAAACGGCCACACAACACAGCAACTCTCGGTGGCTATTCCTCAGGCGGGACAGGAACACCAAGCACTTCTGCGACCCCCGGGCCTGGGGACACCGTCCCCCCGTGCCGGGGGACACCGGCTGGGCTCGGCTCGGCGCCGACACCGCCAGCCCTTCCCGAGAGGCCGGAACCGCCGCCCCGGCCGCCGCCCGCCCGCCCG
>VZRH01003833.1:13155-40365 GCA_013397555.1 Urocynchramus pylzowi | reverse complement strand
CACCGGCTCCTGCTCCCGGCTCCGCTCCCGCAGCGTCCCTCACCGACTCTCGCTCCCGCCCGGGCTCCCTCTCCCGCCGGTCGCGGGAGACGCGCGAAGCTCGCCTTCCCGCCCTGCCCCCGGCGCTTTGCCCCTGGAAGGGTCGCCATTCCCCAGGCAGCGGTGTGTTTCCACAGTTTAACACTTCGGTTGGCGGCCGGCGAGAGAGAAATATTCTCCTGTCTGCCGGCACGGCTGGCGCTTGGGCAGCACCTGCGCTTTTCCCACAGGGCATTGCTGCCGTCCTTTCCCTGTTCGTCTGCCCTCGGGATCTGCCCTCGGGATCTTCCCACGCGTGTCGCTTTTCCCCGCAACCCTGACGGGCCAGCCGCTGTCCTCCCTGCACCCCCACGGCCAGCACCGGGACGCACGGGCGGGCGTGGTGGGGGAGCGCTCTCCGTGTGTCACCCTGTCGTGGTTTGACACTGGCCAAGTGCCAGGCAGCCACGAGAGCCGCTCACTCGCTCACCCTCCTCTGCTGCAGCTGGGCAGAGGACAAAATTTAACGAAGGACGGGGAGAAAACACTCCAAGGACAAAAGAGGCTCAACTTAGAGATACAAAGTGAGTTTATTGCTAACAAAATCAGAGTAGGATAATGAGAAGTAAAATAAGCCCTTAAAAATTAGCCCTTTCTTCCCCAACCTCTCCCTCCTCTCCATCGACAGCACAGGGAGACAGGGCACGGGGTTTTGGTCAGTTCATCACCCGAGGTTTTCTTCCACTCAGGGAGAGGAGCTCTTCCCCTGTGAGACCGTGACGTCCCTTCCCACAGGAGACAATTCTTTGTGAACTTCTCCAGCGTGGCTCCAAACCTCAGGATCAGCAGTCTTCCCAAAACTGCTGCAACGTCAGTCCCTCCCACAGGCAAACAGTCCTCCCAAAACTGCTGTGGCGTGGGTCACTCTTCCACAGGATGCAGTCCTCCAAGGACAGGTTGCTCCAGCCTGGAATCAGGAGTCCCCCTCTCCACCAGGTCTCCCACAGGCTCACAGGCTCCTCCAGGCATCCACCCACTCCAGCACTATCATCTCCCCCATGGGCTGTGGGTGGATCTCTGCATCCCCCTGGATCCCCACGGGCTGCAGGGGCACAGCTGCTTCTCCATGGTGTCACCATGGCCTGAAGGGGAATCTCAGCTCCAGTGCCTGGAGCACCTCCTGCCCCTCCTTCTTCACTGACCTTGGTGCCTCACATGTTCTCACCTCATCCTTTTCTCTGGCTGGAATTAAAACAGCACCCCTACTTCTGTTTTAATGTCTTCTTAAATATGTTCGCACAGAGGCATTACCATAATCTCTAGTTGGCTCAGCCTTGGCCAGCAGCATGTCCATCTTCAGAGCCATCAGAGATTGGCTCTGTCAGACATGGTGGAAGGTTCTAGAAGCTTCTCACAGAAGCTATCTCCATGCCCCCTGCTGCTACCAAAGACCAGGCCATGCAAAGCTAACACACACGAATGTTGGGAATAGCCATATCCACAGAAAGTGTCAGCCTGCATTTTTACAGGCAAGGCTGACTCCTCTCTGTGTGTTTGGCAGATCCTGAACTGGTCAGTCCATTTCCAGAATATGGCTGTTATGACATGAGACAGCAGATCACCAGGAGAAAGGCTTGCCTCCAAACCTTTTGTTTCAGAAATAACACCAATAGTCAAGATTCTCTTTCAGAAGTTTAGTCCTGCCTTTAGTACTGTCTCCACCTTGCCAGCAGCCATCCCTTTGAGACAATCCCAGACATCCCCAAATTCTGTAAGATTTCAGGTGGCCATGGCTACTTTCTCCTGCACAGATGATTGGTTAAATTTTTTGAAGTTGTATTTCTCAATCAACTTCTATAAACTAAGAACTTGCTCTTCTTAATGCACTGTGTAAATTACAGGAGCATGGCCTCTTGTGATTCCCACACTGTTCTGTAATGCTTCATCAGTCAAGAAGTGTGGTCTTAAAGGCAAGTAGATTTATATGAAGAGCCCTCATTTTCATTCCTTTAATTTAAAAAAATTATCAAAGATTATAATAGAGAACTTCCTTCTATCTGCAGCAGAGATCAGCTGCTATTTTTCTCTTTCACCTCTCCCTGTAAGAAAACTTCTTTTGTTACAGTAGATTACACCACCATTACTTCTTTGCAGGAAATCCTACCTGCAGGAGCATCTTACCTTCAGTCCTGCTTTGGTTTTTGACTTTTCTGATTATTTTTGCTCAGGCAAATTCTGTAATTATTTTTTTTTTTTACGAACAAACACTGCTAGTTAGGCTTGCTACAATGTATTGTTCCACTCACTATCCCTTGTATCATTCACCTGCACTGTCCCCTTCAAAGACTCATTCATAAAAGGCCACTGGGAAAAGGACAGGAATTTCTACAAGGAACTGCAGAAGCAATCTTTCTGGTTTTGAAGGTCTAGGTTTTATTTTAGTAGCTTTCTTGTTCCCAAATGGAAGACTCTGTCATAGATGGAATATGAGGCAACTACTTCATATACATTCAGCTTAAATGAAGACTGAGATTTCTGATGTAACTTCAATAAGAGACCTGGGCTAAAATAACCTCTTTTGGATGTTTAGGTTTTTGTGTGTTTTTTTGCTAACCAGCTTCAACACCGTGCTAAAATTCCCTGACTTTTTCACTGCTAAGCCTCACATTTTTCTCAGCTCAGACAAGATGTCCCAAAGTCAGAAGAAACAGCTGAGGATGACATGGCAGCAGGACTTTGGCTCAGCAGCAGCATGCCTGATTGAAATGCCATTAAATGTGTTGTCTGAGAATCTTGTTTCTCTATCAATGTGTACCTTTTTAATGTATAAAAATTAGTAAATAAAATTCTATCCATTAAAACTGATTATATTTAAAACTTTATGTGCTTACTGCTTATGCAAGAGATTTGACTGTTAAGAAAGGCTCTTGACACAAATAATCAAAATTCCAGTTCAAAAATTATATGCACCAAGTGTGAGGTTTGATAATAAAAGCTCAACCAATTGTTGATTGAAATTGCTCTGATAGATCAGTCATAGTTTACAGGGGGAGCTTGTTCTCAGAAAGATTGCATGAGGAGTAACTATGTTACACGTGAAGGAGGTATAAGAAAAAATGTAGGATAGCCAGCAGGAATGTTACACTTTAAAAGTCAGGATGGATTTGGCACTGCAACTACTGCAGATAAGATAGGAAAGCCTTGATAAAATTGCAGCCTTTCTGGATTAAAAAAGTTTAAAATACTACCTGGGTAATATTTTACTGACCTGTGGTTTTAAATATACAGGATAATAGTGGAGAGGTTAAGCAGATCAGAGTCCAGAAGGCTCTGCAGTAGTGGGGGCTGACCCCATTTTCATTTATTGCTGAGGCAGAAGTGTGATAAAATGCTACCATTTTTAAGAATACTTGGTCAGAAAAAAGTATTCTTTTTATTTATGCAGGCTGAGAGGGCTATGGGTTTTTTTAAATTTGCTAAAGGTGGTAAGTTTTATCCATTTATATGCTGGCACAGTTCCTGTTGAAAAGCAGGGGAAAACAAGGTTGTGCCATCTGTTACTAGTTTGCATCCCAGTTCTGACAACCACACTGTACTCCAGTGGGATGCTTGAGCTCCTGATTAAAATGCTCTGTTCCAGCCTTCTCCTTGTAAGTCTCACACAGTCTTCTTTCTTCTACAGCATCACCCAGAATGTACCACAAATCATTCTGGCCAAAAACCTTGGGTGGGGAAGGTGGTAAAGAAGGATTTCCTCTTGTATCTTAAGGTCAAAGCAGGGCAGAACCATAAACTCAGGAATTATTAAATGAAAAGTTCTTTTTTTCTATTAGCATGTAGTAAAGATAGCACTTTAATTTTCGCTCCAGTAATTGCTTTCAGCTTCTTAGGGATTAAATTAATTAAACAGCAATGAATTAGCATTCTACTTTGCATTTCTCTGTATAACCTTTAATCAAAATATAACTAGAAAATGGCACACATAATAATGTCTCTGTAGCTCTAGACAGGGTTCATTAGGTTCACGCAGCTGAAAATCTATTTTAGAAGTACATCTCAGAAGAAAGATTAAATACTTCTCAATGTTTGTACTTTTTATTGCAATTGCTCTTGTGATGCTGTCCAAAAGAATGTCATAAAGCTAATCCTCACACAAAGCAAACAAAGAGGCTTGACCATTCTTAATTTAATGTCTTTGATTTGCATGCAAAGACCCTCCATTTCTTCTCAGATCACATATATAGCAAAGGCACACTTAGATGGCACTTCTGTCCAGTCATTTTCTTTCCTAATTGGCTAGCCTAGGTTTGAGTGAAACTGCACCCTTTTGAAAGACTTAGGCTTAGTTCTGCCTTACACAATCCAGCAAGAATCAGCAGATTTGGGAAGTGAGCAGCCAGTAGTACCTCCGTGTTACGCCCAGGTAATTTTGTGCAGCACACATTTTTTGTTCATGTTACTTTTTGTATTTGTTGCAATACAAATAAGCTGTTGTGTTCTTCTGATGTACTTTTTCTTTTTTATGCAGATTATCACCTGCTATATGTTAGGAGATTTTTATAATGTGCTCTAGCTGCATATTTCAAATAAGAGCATGTTTATTTGATATTAAAATAATGAGGTTACTAAAGC
Organism: Urocynchramus pylzowi; assembly: GCA_013397555.1. Classification (NCBI taxonomy): domain Eukaryota; kingdom Metazoa; phylum Chordata; class Aves; order Passeriformes; family Fringillidae; genus Urocynchramus; species Urocynchramus pylzowi. Next base: position 35,715 of record VZRH01003833.1, on the reverse strand, counting down.
AGTATTTGAAGCATTTGAAAATAAAGATATTTCAATTTATCTCTATGTATGAAGGCTACATTCTAATTTCACTAAATAACTGCTATTATTGGTTTGGGAACCCTTTCTTTATAGCTGAGTTTCCAGTTTAAGTTATTCTTTTCTGATAATAGGAAGTTATGCCAATGATTCAAAAAATTTACTTCACTGGTTTTGTGGAACAATAGTTTTATCTCTAGCTTCAGATTAGACAAATTAAGCAGATGTATCTTTTCTCTGTTTGCTGGCTTCAAACAAGGCATCTTCTTTATCTTTTTGCTCTTCTTTAAGAAAATTCTACATAGGGCAAATTAATTACCCTGTATAAATAAAATTAATTTACTGGTTATTAGAAAACTCACTGAAATTTGTGGATAGGGTCTCTGGAGATTAAATGTACACTGTACCTGTTCCAGTCTGTAGTTAGGGATTTCTTGTGCAGTTGGTGCTCCTGACTTTCTTGAAACACCAAATAATGACAAGGCAAAGAAAGATTTGGAGTCTATTCAATTCCTTGGAGGAAAAGTTATTAACTCGTTATTAACGAGTCCTTAAAGAGAAGCTAAATGATTTTCAGTGCCCTCTCTGCATTTTAATCATTTAGTCAGAAAAGTAAAAGTTTATTAAAAGTTATTAAAAGTTATTGAAGCTAGAAAGGAAAGTGAAAGAAGTGTTTCAGGTATGTGTTCTTACTGTCTGAAATACACTGTGGGTTTTTTGGGTGGTGTTGCTTTACTTTGTTTGTTTGATGATAAGCCATGATTAACAGACACCTCAATTGAACAAAGAATTTCTTTATAAAATTCAACATAAGACTTTTTATCAAAATGGTCTTTTTTTATGAGAACCAAAGCATCACTGTTTCACTGTGGAAAGGTGAAGTATTATAACAGTAAAATTGATACTAGCTGTAATTGAGACAGCTGTAAAATTGAGACTATATGCCCATTTACTGTACTCTCTTTCAAAAGGTCATTATAGTCATTTTACTATGTGGTCATCTCTGCAATCTCTTGCCATTTAAACATTGTACCCCTACATTACTAAAAGTGGAAGTTACTCTGACACTTCAGAATTAGCAAGCTACATTATCATTACTTAGGCAATACCAATTTGAAAAAATTTTAATAAAGGTTAATGATAGATTTTATGCCAATTTGGCCATATGCAAACTAAACTGGATTATTTTCAGGCAATGATAGGGTCTGGGGTCCTGTGATAGAAAGCAAAACTTGTGATTAAATTAAAAAAAAATTGCAAAATGGCCCACAAAAGAATTGCAGAAATTAGTTTTGTGAAACTAAAAGAAAAATGTGCCTCATGTATAGGTCACAAGGACTGACTGCAGCACTCCTGTGCTAGATCAAGTTAACTGTACCAGGACAGGTAAGGTGCAGGTACAGATGTACAGTGACCTCACTTCAGCTCTGGTCTATCAATGAAGCAGTGGATTGGAAGCTTTTGAGAACTTGCTTGAGACTAAGGATATAATCAGCTACTTGCATTTGGTTAGACTTACCACTGGAGCCTTTTTCTTTCTGTTAACAGGGGCAAGGTAGCCGTATTGCTTAGTTGTTCATTAAAATATCCTGGTATTATAGCAGTCATAGCATTCCAACATTGTGTCTTAGTTACCAATTAAATGATAAATTTGCTTGCCAGAATTGCTATTTTTGATATTCAAGCATTTTTATCCTCTCGAGTCCTTAAAGAGAAGCTAAATGATTTTCAGTGCCCTCTCTGCATTTTAATCATTTAGTCAGAAAAGTAAAAGGAAAATCATGTCCTCCAAGTGTTTTTTTACATTTTATTACATTTCAGAACTGGCCAAAATAAACTTAATTGAAAATTTATACAACCAATTCCAATTCATGGAAAATTCAAATTTGAGAGAATGACTATAAATGAATAAAAGAATCACAACACAGGACTTCATCAATTTTCACAGATACAACTACAAAATCATAATGTTCAAAGCAAACAACACTACATAAGAGATAGGTATATGTAGGGTTACAATGACCAATGTTCAGAAATGGGTATTTCTGCTGATTTGTTTAAACATAACTGAAGCACCTTAACTAAAGCTGTAGTCATGGAAGTTCTGGCTGAAATAATTACAGTAATTTGTGCTATTTCTGCCCTCCTCTCACAGAGAGTTCCTTAAGTTACCTCACCCACTTTATCCACTTCAGTACGAAGTTCATTGAGTAAGCAATAGTGTACTTCCCTGGCAGGATAGAAGTGGCATCAAAATCCACAACCATTTTAATGTCAGATCACATCAAAGGCCTAAATTATTCACATGACCCAATCAAAGCTGATTTAATTGTGAATATCTCCTAGATAGAGCTGTGTGCATTAAAACTGTAAGGAGACTGTGAAAGTTAGAAATCAAATACAAGTAATTTTCACAATGTGGTTGCTCCCTTAAAAGTGGAAAGAGATAGTGTTTCTCTCCATTACTTGAGTATTTCAAAAAATGTCTAAGAGGTCCAGGTCTGTCAGGTTTGGCGAAAATCAGCGAAGAGATTAGGAAGTTGCTCAGGACTGAGAAGATGAACCTGTACCCTTAGGTCTCAGGAAGCCATACTACAAAAAGGCAAGAAGTTCTGTTGCCTTGAAGTTTACATTAAAAGATCATATTAATTAGTCATAAATGGGAGAAAAATAGTGAAAAATGCTAGGGTCAAATTACAGCTCACTGGAGTGTAGGTTGGTAACTGCTGATAAGGACAGGTACTGATCTGCTCATCTCCCCCAGCCCTTTCTTCTCTCAAAGAAAAGAGTAATTCCCATGCTACTTTAAATGTAAGGATTGTATTTGTATAAAAGACCTGCCATTTCAGGCCCAGAAATATTCCAGAAATGGTGGGCTGCAAAAGGGAGTGTTAATAGGTTTGGCATCACATGTCCTGTCTGGTTGCATGGTAGCCCCAGTGACACTTCTGATCACAAGGGAATTTTGACTTCAAGAACATTCATTTCATGGCTATCCTTGTTCTGGTTTTTAAATTTGTACAGTAGTTCAATTACAATAGTTTCATTACAGTGGTTCAGATCTTAAGAGAGCATTTAAGAAACATGGATTCCTTTTTTAGTTAAGTTTTGTTGATTCCTAACTGTGACATGAAGCACCAAAGCCTTTCAGCTGTCTCACAAGTTGTTTCCACCTGAATATCAAAGGCACAGAGCCCAAAATTTCTTTCAGAAAGAGCCAAAGTTTCTGTTACACTTCACATAAGGCAGAGATTTGGAGCCTTACAGACCCTGTAAACAGACTGGAAAGCCTAACTATGTCTGATGTTAAACTTTAATTCTGCTTCACCAGGCACACTACCACCTGGCTAATGAATTGCAACACAGCTCACTGCCAGGATTACTGGTAGATATACATGCTGTAATACAGGCTGGTCTTACTTACTTAGTGCACTTTATCAGTTGGTTCTTGTATGTTGCATGGATGAGGGAAGAGCAGAAATTATATCAGAGATTTATGATGAAGGTGACTTTCTTGAGATTATAAGGCAGATAATTAAACTGTAACAGAGAGCATTAAAAATTATTCCATACAGTAAATACTAACATTACACAAATAGCTCCAAGGCATAGATCAAAGTTTTTATGGACAATTTCAATCAGTTCTTCTTCAGATCCACCTGATGTTCCATAATGGAACACAGAGATGGCAAGAGGGTGTGAGATGGATGGCGTATGATAGCTGTAGAATACAAGAATACAACCCAAATACAATTAATACAGTCCTTCCTGCTTTTTGCTTAAGAGAAAGGAAAGGCTTATTATATGCATCATGGTAGAGTTTACTAACATCCTGTCTCCATAAGGAAAGTTAGGAGATATCTTTTTGCTATTTGTCTTTTATGTTAGAAAATTATGTTCTCCTCAGAGCCTGGTCAAATATCAGACATATATATCAGACAAATATAAAACATAGGTGACACTTCTTTAAAACAAAAGAGGTACTTTCTGTCATCCTCAGCTACTGCCATTCTCCATTCTTCAGTTTCAGCTAGACACAGGGATTTAATGCCTTAAAGAATGAAGACTCTGAATTATACAAATATTTATGGCTTGGATTTGGTTTTTTCCTTTTGTTTTGGTTTTTGGAAACTGTTCTAATCCTGTCTATCTTCCCTTTAGCTAATTATGAGATTATGACATCCATTTGCCATTAAGCAATAAGCTGACAATTCTTTGTAACACTAAATAATGTTGTGTTAATATACATCTAATTAGACTGCAGTTACCTCTATTATCCATTTTTTCCTTTTGTTGTGAGATGCTTAGCATGAAAATAACATCCATAGGACAGCCAGCTTAGTTGTCAGCCTCAGCGAAGGCTGGCAAGGTTTCAGTGTAGCACACAGATAGTAATGGGCTGAGATCAATTTTACATTTCCATTTCACACATTATTCCTTTTGTTAATCTTTAATCCAGCCTTTGAAGACTTCGAAGGACATTGGCTTTTTTGGCCTCCTGTCTTCCCATTTTATCTTCATTCCTAGTATCTGAGATCTCCATAATTTTCTGTTAAAAAAATCACTCTTTCCTTGTCTAGAGATAGGTTCAGGTATTTAAGGATAGACTGTGAGAATTACTTGAATAACAACATTCCCACCTAACTCAAAAATAAGTGATGTAGATGTTCAAAAATTACTCTCAAAATGTGTATACAAAGAGATTAGAAGTTTGTATTCTTTCCCTTGGAAAAAAAATTATTAACAATTTGGTAACCAAAACTCATTTGTGCTTAGTTTATTCCCAATCTACCCTTTTATTGACTAACTGTAAACTATCAGGTGTCAAACACGTGCACAACATCTGAAGCAAGAAGTCTTGTTGCTAATTGGGATGTCTGGATACTATGTTGTGGATCATAATGATATGCAGTGGGCTTCTCCTCTGCTCCATAGAGAAAGCAAAAAGATTTAAACACACCACTGCAGCAAAACATTGGCTAGATTGCTGCTACATTTTACTTACTTAGGACATAGCAGCTACTCAGAACAAGTATTTATATAAACTAGTATTGCAAATTGCCTAGGCAAATGTCACTTTAATAGTCACATTCTGTTCACCTGAAAGTGTCAAGGTGTCAGTAAAATATCTCTTTCTACTTCTTTGACTTAGTTATCAAAAAAATTAATGGACAAGGAAGTTTATTGGTTTGTTGTTTTGTTTTTTTTTTTCTGAGTATATAAGACTAATGAAAGTTGTTGTCTTAAACTCTAGAACAGTTGAATTTTGTTTTTATCACACCCTACACCAGAGGAGAATACTAGGAACAAATTAAGGTAATTTCAAGTGCAGTTTAAAACAGATTAGTTGCATCCAATATGACCATACTGCAAGCTGCAAGTTGAACTGCTCCATCTAGGAAGTGCTCCCATGACTGTAAAGTGCTGTGCAGCCCAGGCTGGGGTGCTGGGCGTGCAGGTGTGCGCAGAACAGCTAAAATGCAAGGATGATGCAAAGAAGTACCTAGATCTGGGATGGCAAGGAGTTGGAGAAAGAACATTACTGAGAATGCAGCCTTTGTTTCTGGACCATACTGGCCCATGTCTTTGGCTTCCCTCATAAGGCTCCTAAAAATTCTAGGAGCCCCATGCTACTATGAGAAAAAACTTTCTGAAACTGGAGAGAGGCTGTGATGTTGATATGTACTCTGAGACAGAATTTGTGTTTCAGAATTTGGTGTATTACTTTTACAGTTGCTCTTATCTGAGTTAATACTCTTCTACAGAGACCAGCTTTCTCCAGAGATTTTGCAATCCAGTGGGCTGCATGTGCTGCAGAACTATCAACATGGCAGGGATCTTTTCCAGAGAATGCACCTCCACCATGGACTCCCCAGCTCTGTACCTATCAAGAATGATCTTCTGGCCAGTCAGTACAGCATCAGCCTGAAGGACAAAAACTAAATTCATTCACAAGACACAACAGTTCATCCAATACCATATTAAGTTATTCAGTACAGCTCTCTTTTCTATTTGTCACATATATGACTGTTCACAATGTCAACACTCCCATGCAACTGCTTAATGAAAGAGCTCACTAGTACATTTCTTCAGAAATGTACTAAGCCATCTGTGCTGCAGTCACTTTTGAAAACTTTAACAATGCAGCACAACTGTAAAAATGACAAAAAGAATGCTCCCTTCAAATCAGCAATGATGAAATGCTCTCTCTGGATTACTGGTCAAAATCTTCACTCAGCAACACTTTAATGAAGGCCAAGAACTTGGAGAGACAAAACCAGATCACATACAATCTAAAAGGTTAACAAGCTTCAGCTAGGCACACATACTAAATGGGAAGCAGGGGCTTAATATTTTCAGCACAAGAGTACTGAGAAATTCTAGCTCAGTTCACATTAACGTTTCAGTGGTGACACAAGTGATACTACACTTCTTTCTTCTTTCTTCCTTCCTGTGCCCCTGACAATGGTCCCAAATTCTTGCATAGATTTTGTCTGCCTCCTACAACTTTATGAGTTGATCTAACTTACTCAACCAAGAGAAATATACTGCCTATCTGTCAGATTAGTAAAGCTGGAAACTACATGCTGATAAATGAACTCCAGAGTGCTGAGAAATTCCATCCTAAAAGAGGATGGAAATGGCATTAATCCACTATTTTTAAATCTCTAAATAAATAACATGGGAGCAAAGCCAGCATTTATTTCTCAATTAAAGTGGTATCCCTTCCTTATTCCGGTGTGATTAAAAGCACACCTCATAGTTTTAATCCTTTTTAACTCTTTACACAAACAGACAGTTTCGTGTAATGTAACTTTTTACAATTTCATAGCAGTTGCTTTCTTATCTAGTGCCAACACCTGAAAAGCAAAACATATGTCAAATTCTAATGACTATTGATACTTGGTATGTTAAGTATCCCTTGAAATTTGTTCAGCTTTGTGAGTAATTTCAGTGTAGATATCAGATTGATTGTTATTTCTGGTTTTGATTTTTATTGTGGAAGTGAAGAGATACTGCCAGCCAGCCATTTTAGCACATAGCTTAAGAATTGGATTTTTCTTATTTAAAATACTTTCTGGAAGCAAGACAAAGATCCAGGAATGTGTACATGTGGCTCTCCGAGTAGGTATAGCTTCGGTTTAGGTGACAGCTGTCCAGTAGGAAAACTCCAGTAGAAATAACTGAAGCTTCCTTAAAAATGCAAAGACTTTTTGGTTAAAGGTATGCCATACAGTTCAAGAGAACATTTACAAGCATGTGGTGGAGTCCAAGTCTGCATAGGCTGTTATTTATCAAAGCACCTTAGGACCACCTTCTACAAACTTTTCACTTGGAAGGAGATGATAAATGGTGGCCTCATCAAGATACTTCTCTGGAATGACTTTTTAACAACTTTTACCATCAACTCATTCTGTATTTGCTGTAGCAGTATGTCCAGTGCATGATTTACTGAAATCACAAGTGTGTGCACTCACTGGGCTCCAGTGTACCACTATTACATTTGTTGTATTCCCTCAGGACCTAGTGAGGAAAAAAAAAAATAGGACAATGAACACTCAGGGCCAAAATGAACACTCAGGGCCAAAAGCACCTGTCTGAAAGCTGGGAATGAATCTCAGAGTTATTTTCTGCAGCTAAAGATAAACAGATGAAAGGAAATGGGATGAAAAATGATGGATTGTTGTCAATGCTTAAACTCACTGTAGGAAAGTAAAAACACTACCGAAAGGGTTAGCTACGGGATATTGCATACATTGCCACAGAGAAGTAACTAAATCCCAAAAAGAAAGCTACAAAATCCCATTATTTTAGCAGCTGATGCTAATCAATCTGGTTTGCTATGTTAACATAACTTCAAATTGTGGATTAGCAATAAATTTTGGAGAGCCCTGCTAAAATGAACAACTGTAGATCATATGATAGGCTGTATCCTTTGCTCCCTTTTACACAGCTTTTATGTACAAGCAAGTATAAACTGGCATTGCTCCATCCTTAGTACCCATTTTCTTCCAGACCAAAGTGGTCTCTTTACTTTCCTACTCTTCAAACATGCTTGAATAGATACATCATATATCAGCCTGTTTATATGTTCTGTACACTCCTAACAAGAGGCAGGGACACAATCCATGTTGTATTGCAACAACAGCAGCAATACATTAAGTGCATTCAGTGCACTTAATCCACACTAAATAACAGAAACTAAGAGAAGAACACTGCTGTGCTGGAAACGCCACATGTATGTTTTGCCTTTTCCCATCTACAGGCAGCCCAGAAAACAGAGAACTTACTGTCTTTGAAATAGCCAAAGTGCATCACTCTTACAGTAGGCTCAGTGACTAATCCACTGAGTGCAGCAACACAGCTGTCAGCAGCTGGTAATTATGCAGAAAAAAACCCCAGACCTGATTGTTGGTAATTCGTTAATGTTCCTTATCTCCAGGGGAAAACAAGGAAAATAGAAGTATTGTTTTGAAGAGACTGGCTCAGACAGTGACAGAATAAACAAACATATGTGCTATATACAAACATACCTTATGAAACTCACATAAACTTAGAACACAAGAATGACAGCACCATTTTTGACAGACATAAATTCTAATATAGTAGCAGACAGGGTAAATGATTTCTGTTGTTTCTCACCCTTACAACATGAGTTGCAACATGCATCTGTTACAAACCTGTGTTTTCCCATCTGGTCTGACCTAGGGCCATATTCCATTCCATTCCAGAGCCCTTATGCTTGCAATCAGTTTGTGTGCCATGAGGACTGCTAAGGGCATACATTCCTCAGTTTCATCAGTGGCATAGCCTAATATCAAACCCTGCATTCAAAATTGGGGAACTGCACTGAAAAATGGGGAAATAAGCCACCCATTTCCATGTCCTCTTTCCATTCTGCATCTGTCTTTGTCACATAGTACTTCAGAATCACCCAAGCTTAGCAAGAGACAGCAGTATTATGCAGAGTTAACACCCTTCACATACAACCAGCCTGAAATAACATTCATGTGCAAAAATTACAGCCACAATAGGGGCTAATTCCCCAGAATGGCTCTGCCTTACACATCTGTAAGAACCCACTGCGAAGGCTTCATTAACATAAAGCTCATCAAGACTGCTCAGTCTTCTCCTCACAAATGACACAGAAATTTTTGCCAGATAGACATATGCAGTATTCTGATCTTGAGAGATCAGAAACTTACTGACTGACAAAAGTCTTAATTGTAGCTCTGTCCTGTTAAGGCCATTGAATATGGGGAGAGTCACTTGCCTTGAAAGGCCTTGGTGAAGGCTGTGTTCACACTTCTAGTGATTAAGAGAGTGCACAGTGCTCAAATGCTGATTCTTACAATTTGCACAATGGTTTTTAAGGAAAGGCTCCAGTCCATTGTAATTGTAACTGCTTGTACTTCAAGTACATATAAGTGCCTGGAATTACCTGATCCCCTGCTCCAATGTCATCATCAGTCTTGCCATGGGAGACAGCTTGCTTGATTTCTTTACATTGTTGTTCTAGGGCCACTAAAACTGTGCAAGTCCTATAGTCCAGTCCTAAAGTTAGCTCATACATTCCTGAGAGTTCACAAATTGGTAGAGAAGTTTTTAAGGATTGTCTAGTTATCTTGGCTAAAACTTTTTAAACTCTGTGCATGTAAGCTTCTATACTACATTTTTATTGCTAACAGAAGCAATCAGCACATTTATTTAACAGGTTCAGGATGTGGGTAGGTTACTGCTTATTATGATATTGTTTGTTATGACATTGCTTATGTTGACAAGGGTTCAAACCATTTGGGTATTAAAGCTGGAAGAGGAGTTTGGAAAATGTTACCAGAAACTGATATTCAGTTTTTCTTGTAATATGTTCTAGGATTCAACTGAATTAGAGGAAAAAGTACACATCATACATAAAAAAGGGAAGACTGAAGGGGAGTAGTGATGTAAGTATGCTACAAGGAAATTCCTTCAGGATGCCTATAAAGAATACATGAAGAATTCCTTTGGTGAGAACTTCCAGTGTCACAGGCTTGTTCACCCCTAGGACAAGGAACGTCAGTGTTAAAGCTTTCATTGTTTAAATCTACAGATGCAACCACCTTCTGACATTTGTCCAAATACTAGCTCTTTTGCATCAGAAAAGCAAGAGATACCTGACACTTTCAAGAAAAAGTCTTCTACAAATACGCCACTTGAAAATAGCTCTTTCAATACCATCAGTGAGAAATACATATCAACAGCAGTAGTGAGTCTTCTCCCAGGCCTGGGTACACACTTCATTTTGTTCTTCAGAAGACCATAAAACCATTACTTTGGCCACATGCAGGACAGACCCATGAATGAGCACATGTAGGATCTCATTGGGGAATCAGAGAATCACAGAATATTCTGAGTTGGAAGTGACCCACTAGGATCATTAAGTCACATTCTTAAGTGAATGGCCCATACATCATTTGGATCCACAATTAGTATTATCAGCACCATGCATCCCTCTCACCTTTGGAAGAGTCACCATATGCTATCCTCTTAAGGGTCCTTCTTATAATTTGTTGATAATCTACTATAGCCTGGGATGTGATCTCTCCACAATATTTTCTCCAGTTTTTGCCACACACTCTGGAGAAAATATGTCAGTAAAATCTCAGAATTTCACTTATGCTATTATACAGAGAGATCCTGAAGATTATTCTGTGAACAAAGGATTAATCACAGGGGAAGCTCAGTTTAAATCCTTAGCACACTTATGAGTCTTTGTGCAATGACTCTGCTCTTCAGCTGATATGAGCATTTAAAAGCCTGCATGCATTTGGGGCCTGTCATAGCCAATTATCCTATCTTCACATTGGCTAGAAGAAAATGTCCATAAGAGCAGATCAAGTATGTAGGGCTGTTTCTCCAAATACAAGAATTTCAGCTCAGTGTTTTCCTGAAGCCAAAGGAGCATAATTTTTTAACAGATGGTATTACCAGTCTTCAATATATTTTTATTACAGTAATTCACTCAGTTCTCCTTGGTAACCACAAAAGCTCTTAGCTTCGTCAAGATCCTGCACCAAGAAACTATGCAAATTCATTAGCTATTTTGTGCAGAATCATTTAATATTTTGTTTTGTTGTTTGTTTCAGGAGTCCATCTGGTCTGCAAACTTCTCTGTTTTATGTAAAAACATACAGCAGACAATCACAAAAAGTTGGCACAACAATATGATCCACTAGAGCTATGTAATCATGTCACACCTGTTTTTCACATCTCTTACACACATCTTCCCTTGACATTTTTACAGCATTCCTCTGTTACCACCTTCAACTTTTCAGCAGTTTTAGAAGCATAACTGCCTGAAGTATTGAAATACAAGCTTAATGAAGTCTAACACATATGCTAAACCCTCTCCTCACATCTCACTGCTCACATCTGTAAACCAAGGATCACATGAGATGTTTCAGATGAAAAATATTATATCATTGTGTTTATGAGATGCAGCTAGTCCTCTGTGCTGTAACTATGGCCTTGGTGACTTGTTCTAGAAATAAAATCACTGCATTTGGAAAGCTCTTTCAGTACATTCCCTTTCTGTGTCCATTTTTCTGTGGCAATCCAGCTCATTCCAATTTGGCAACATGTTTATAGCCTCTATTGCAAGTGACAACATCCATGCAGAGTCCTAATGGAAAGTCACACAAAATAGCAAGCCACTTTGATGAGAATCACATTCAAATGATCTTATCCTTCTGTGAACAAAGGGCATTGCCCTAATTATTCTGTGAAGACATGCACTTTGACATATATCTTTCCACACTTCACTTTTCCCCTGATTTTCTTAGATTCCTCAGTAACATCCACACTGACAAACCTACTTTTCCATGATACCACCTATTGTACTTCTTATATTTCATAATAGTTAATTTGCAAGGAAGTACTATGTCTTTCTTTTATTCTGTTCATTTTTTCAGCTTTTTTCCTCCTTTTCCTTCTCTTCTGAATCAGAGCGCCACAGCTGAGCTCTTTACTGACTGTGAAAGTCTTGACTGGCAGCCAGCTATTGGAGGAATTCTGGAACAAAACACACTGTATCAACATTGATATTAATGATTACTTCATTAGTCTGTTTTTCTATCTGTATTGTACTTACCACAGGCAACCTTGGCATCTGGATCAATTCTGAGATGACCATCTAGAGCAGACTCACTTATCTGAACATAACTTATCTAGAAGATAAAAAAAAGACAGATATCACATTTCTTTCTTGTGATTTAAAAAAAAAAAAATTGATTCTTAATAAAATGTAATTTCCAGTGGTTTAGAGACTTCTGATTTTTGGGCATCTGCCAAGAAGCAATTTTATCAACTAATATCCTGAAAGGTACATCTTACCCTGTTGTCACTTCTTACCTCAAGTCAGTTCTGGCATTTTACTATCACCTGCACAAGCCAGCAGCCTCCTTGGTGAGGGGACAATGAAAAATGCCTGAAAGGGCATCTGAAATAATCAGGATAATTTCAGGAGAATTACATACTCTTGCAGTAATTTTGGAAGAAGTATTTAAGCTAAGACCTTTTGCAGTGTTGCATTCTTCTCCTCTTTTATTTTAAACTTTGTGTTGCATTTTCTGTGCACATTACTTGATTTGATCTGCATCTTATAACTGTCAGAGGTCTGCACTTCTGCAAGTGTTTATCCCTTCTGTACCTGCAGTGTGGACCTCTGAAATATCATGTGTCAATTTTTTTGGATGACAAGAGGAATTGCTATCCCTACAAAAGGGTACATTATATTGAAGTCTGCTCCTGCAATTTTGCACTGCTATCTGGCTCATTCAGGTTCAAAAAAGCTTCTGCAAATATTTTCTCAGGGTCAAGCATTGGCCTCTCACTATTTTTTACAGTTACATTTATGAAGTGCTGGTCTTTCTGTTTTGGAAAAGAAGCACTGGAGAAAATAGGTTTTGCCCATGCCATCTTCAGCACCTATGACCTATTTTTCACATGAGATCTGAGTATATCAAATGTATTTGGTTTGTTAAAAGTTAATGAACAAGTTAGGGGACAAATTGGGATTGTCTCATCAGGATAACTGAACCAGTGCAAGCAATCCATGTTATCACTTCAAAACCACAAGTTGAGAGAGGCAGCATATCTGCAAAACCAACATGAGGTATATTAATTAATTTTCACCCACCATCATTACAAAAAAAAAGCCATCCAAAATATGTTCAGCCACACAGGTACACAGCTGGATCTACAAGATCACCTGTATTAGTGAGCCAGATACCCACATCGTTTGTAACAGTCCATATAATTATACATTAAATTGCCTATTGAAAATAGCATCTCTTGAGGGTCCACAGAGAAAATTAATGGAGAGGCATAACTGAATGTCCACCTTAAACTACTTATTTACTTTTATAGATAATCTGGTCGGGAAGTGCACAAACATCAGGATGAAATTATAAATCAAGAGTAGAGTTATTCTGTAATCCAAAAGATCTGTAATTCAATGCAGGGTTTAAATATAGACAAAATTTTAGTATGTGAGAACTGTAATTATCTTTCTTCACAATCTAAAAGCAAGGAAAAGGGAGAAATGCTAGCAGGTAGTTTTGATGAATCATTATGCTATCCATACCATCACACTCAAATACAAATTATAACCAAAAGCAAAGCATGAGTGCTAAAAATACATGAAGCCCTTTTATTCACATAGGCTACAGTGGTCTCAGAGTCTCCATGAGATTTCCTTATGGAAGTGCACAGTTTGCTTCTTCACTGACATAATTTTCACAACATGAATCAGCAATTTCTGTACTTTTTACATTTTATTTCTAGCATTTTCCCCAAACAAGCTAAAGGTAAACATTTTCCCCAATAAAGCTAAAGGTAAACATCTAACTGCATTTCTTAATCATCTGCAAAGTAAGTCAAACAAATAAGGGGCTTGGAAAAAAGCCAACATCACCATCTTGATAGCTGTAAATCCTGTCTTCAGCTCTTTGTGCTCCATTATTTCCCACCTTAAGCATTATCCTCCTGGAATTTTTTGTTACTTAAAGGTTAAGAATTCTGATCTGTTCCATAAGTTATATTTCACCTTCACTGATAAAAATGGACCCCTGCTTGAAGACACAAGGACATATGATGACAGGCAGAAACAACATGTGGTCATAATATCAGACCCAGAAGTCATTTGAGCAAGCAAGCATAAAATTAGGAATGCCACGTCATCTGGCCAGTCTGATACCCTGAGGTAAACTGAGTTCTGAAGACTGAGAAACTCATTCCCACCAAAGGCTGCAAGGCTCAAGCAGGAATGGCATAACCTTTAGCCACTGGTAAGTTTTATTGCCTATGTGCACCATTACAGCATGCAGTGCACTGTTTTACAGAGGACAAGTGGTAGGTCAAGATATGGTGCCATATGCTGCAGAGGTCTCAGAGCTGGTAGGCTGTTCATTAGGGGCAGGGCAGATGGGCTAGTATAACTGGTCTCACACCTTACCATTCCCCTCTAATGAGTAAGAATATGGATACACAAGAAAAAGTCACCACAAACCTTTAGTGTTTGTCACCACCCTCTATTTATCACTTTTTTTTTTTTTCTTTTGGCTTTTCTTCTATTATAGTAAAAGTAAGAGGCAATGTTAGTTTTACACTTAACATTAAAATGCTCCATTTCAAAGCACTACCTTTACTGTAAATTTGAGTCATTAGCATGTGTCTTGGAGGCTCAAACTTCCTCCAGTGACTCAGTTACCACAGCTTCTAGATAAATACTATTCAAAAAAAAAAAAAAGCTGTATGACAGATAGCTGAATTTAGTGAGCAATTAGAGCTGAAGCATTGTCTTGCAGTTCAAGACCTGGAAAATACAATGGTTTTATACATCCTAAACTTGTTGTAAACTTGTGTTACTAAAAACGTGACAAATAGACATATGCAGTATTACAGCAGTATCTGGAATGCAGTTCTGATGTAAATTAATGCTTAGTATTCCTAACATTCCAGAGAATCAGTTTAAAGATCGCCTATATATATAATATACATGTGCATAAAGTGCTACTTTTTTGATTACAGAATTTAAAAAAATGAAATTGCAACACTAGTACGCATGGCAACTGCACTTCTACCTGTAGACTGATCCATGCTTTTCTCAAGCAAAAGTTTAAAGTTATCTATGTTAGATTATATTGCATGCTAAACAAATAAAACAAATACTTGTCAAGCAAACAAAGACACTAATCCAAAGTCTATTCAAAATAATTAATTTGTTTTTTCTTTTCTCCATTGGGGGAGCTCTCACTCATCAGCATT
The DNA here is from genome assembly GCA_013397555.1 of Urocynchramus pylzowi. Lineage (NCBI taxonomy): Eukaryota > Metazoa > Chordata > Aves > Passeriformes > Fringillidae > Urocynchramus > Urocynchramus pylzowi. The sequence continues at coordinate 20,391 of VZRH01003833.1, read as the reverse complement.
TTTACTTAAGAGAATGCCCTTCAGCAACAGATTCTTGGGTAAAAAGAAATAGTTTTTCTTTTTTTGACATGTTTTGGTATCTTTAGCAGGCCTGCAAGTGAGAAAGAACCAAAGCAACTGGACTAAGAAGAAACACAGGCAGAAGGTGAAGTGGAAAGGTTAATGTCTTAATGCAAATAGCTGATGTCATTGCTCCTCCTGTTTGTTCCCCAAAGGCTCAATAGCTAAGACTCATCTGGGTGGCTTTTACAATGCGCTGCTACAGAGACTTCTTTCCTAAGACTTCAGTGTGGGTAACCTCCTAAACTATGCAGAAGTGTATCATTATGAAAGAAATGTGAACATAGGTCACAAACAAAGTTCAGTGCTCTTGCAGACTTCCCTGAGCCTCCATTCTTACTCTTTATTCTAAGTGCTAACTAAAATAAAATTCTGTGTTAATTTTAAGATATTAACACAGAACACAGATTTTATTTGAATGTGTAGGGGTAAATGATGTTTTCAACTAGGCACAATATCCATAGTTTTTACTCAGCTACAGTAGTGAACTGTGCAGAAATGTATCTCTATGTGAGAACAAATGTTCAATACAGCTCCAGGTGGAAGAACTGCTCTCTCCTTCCACAATACTGTGGCTAAGTCAGGAGCTGTAGAACAACAAAACAGGACGCTCTCTAGAAACAGGGATGAAGACAGTGGGTTCATTACAAGTTCATTACCTTGAATTCTGAAACTGAAAGCTATACCCTAGCTCAATAAATTTTTGATTTGTTCATGGTCAGGCTCTCACAATTAATTTTAAAGACTCATACTTTTTGTCTCAATGGACAGACACTAGTAGGAAGCTCAAGTATCCAAACTAAGTAAAGATGTGCTGCCCATTTGGAAGCATTGTTTTCCTTTGGCTTGTTTCAGAACACAGGGCAACAACACACCAGAGCACTTGAATACAGCAGTGTCAAAAAGCTGCCTAGGAATAACAACAGCTCTGTCTGGTCTTAAAAACCCTTGTCCTTCTGAGCAGCTCTACACTGCTGCTATACATCATGGTGAGCTCAGCTTCTCCAAATCATTCATCACTTCTAAAAATGATGCTCCAAAACCCAAGCATGTTAAACAGCAGCAAGAGTGGTACTGAAACGCAGGTACAACTTTGCTGACAACAGAAGGATTTACAACTGTCCATTACGAGCAAACTACATTCCTTACCAGGCCACCAGCAAACATCTCACAAGAGATGTGTCTCATTCTGAAGTCTTCAATCCTAGGAAGAGGCACGACTTCACTTCAGGAGACTTCCCAGTAGTGAGGTACACGAGGTAATAAAATCAGTAATGAAGGCAGATCACTTAAACAAATGAGACAAAGCCAACCCTCAAAAAAATTAAGCAAAATGATATCTCAGCTGCAATGATTGTAGAAGGTCTGGCCTGTGGCAATGCAAGTAGTAGCTAGTGTGCTTGCCTTTTTTTTTCTTTAAACCCTAGAAACAAAAGTATTCGACACGCAAGACCAAGAAACACCAGTTCTCCTGAGAACAATGATTGCTTAAGTGTTTGTGGAGAAGTGCCATAAAGAGGAAGACTTTAAACCATGTTAATAATTATCACAAATGCCCTGTGAAATCCACTGGCTATTTCATTGCCATTCTTTAGTTTCAGAATTTATTATGGTACAGTAGAAAATTATGCTAGCTATACAGAGATTTGTGCCTGGAAATATTTCAATTATGTGTAATAAATGCATGCTGAGCTCACGTTACATCTTGACATAAAACACTTCATACAAAGCATGGGAAAACATTCAAATGAGTAATTTCAGTTTTCTCCATCATGGATTCATGTTACACTGCATTCTAAAATGCTTGTGCTTTTTCTTCTATGTGAAAAGGTGATGGAATGGCTCATCTTGAAGGATACCTCTATCCAAGTGGATGACAAAAAAATGGTCAGGAGTAGTCAGCATGGATTCACTAAAGGAAAATCATGCTTGACCGACCTGATTGCCACCTACAATGGGACAACTACCTGGATGGATGAGAGCAGTGGATATTGTCTACCATGACTTCAGCAAGGATTTCAACAAACTCTCTCTGATGTGCTCATAAGTAAGCTTAGGAAATGGAACCTGGATGAATGGATGGTGAAGTGGATGAAGAGCTGGCTGAAGGCCAGATCCCTGAGGGTTTTTAATTGGTGGCACAGGGTCTGGATGGAAGCCTGTCACTGGTGATGTCCCCCAAGGTTCTATGCTAGGCCCAGTGTTAGCTTGTTCACTTGGATGAAAGGGCAGGTGCTTCCTTAGCAAGTTCAGATGACATAAAGTTCAGAAGAGTGGCCAATACCCCAGAGAGCTGTGCAACCCTTCAGAAGGACCTTGACAAGCTGTAGGAATCAGCAGAGAGGAACTGTTTGAAGTTCAACAGAGGCAAGTGCAGGGTCCTGCCCCTGGGGAGGAACAACCCCAGGCACCAGCACAGGCTGGGGGTGACCTGCTGGGAAGCAGCTCTGTGGAGAAGGACCTGGGGGTCCTGGTGGACAACAAGCTGTCCATGAGCCAGCAGTGTGTCCTGGGGGCCAAGAAGGCCAATGGGATCCTGGGGTGCAATAGGAAGAGCATTTCTAGCAGGTTGAGGGAGGTGATCCTGTCCCTCTGCTCAGCCCTGGTGAGGCACATCTGGAATGCTGTGTCCAGTTGTGGGCTCCTCAATACGAGAGACGTGGAGCTCCTGGAGCAGGTCCAGTGGAGGGTGACAGAGATGATGAGAGGACTGGAGCATCTCTCTTAAAAGGAACTGTTGAGCCTGTTCATCTGGAGAAATGAAGATTGAGAGGGGATCTTACCATTGCAGAGAAATATCTGAAGGATGTTGTCAGAGAACGGATCCAGGCTCTTCTCGGTGTTGAGCAATAGGACAAGATGCAATGGGCAGAAAATGATGCACAAGAAGTTCCACTTGAACATGAGCAAGAACTTTTCTACTGTGCAGGTAACTGTGCATTGTCCAGAGAGGTTGTGGAGTCTCCTTCTCTGGAGATATTCATAAGCCATATGGACACAATTCTGAATAATGTACTCTAGGGGACCCTGCTGGAGCAGAATGGACTAGGTATCCTCCAGTGATCCCTTCCAACCTTATCTATTCTGTGATTGTATCTTACAAAATATTCTTATTCAACAAATACTCCTTAGTAGGGTATGCTCCAATTCCAACCTTGAAGGTAAAAGGAAAAAAAAAATACATACAAAGAAAAGTCCATTTTTCTGAGTGCTGCATCAAGATTATAGAAATATGGCAGAAAATAAATCCTCTGGCATTCCAGCTGGTCCTGGGAGATCAGAGGGGCTGGGTGCTTCTGGGCTTCCTTTCTGATTGTAAACAACTAGGCACTGTAACTCTGGTCATGTTCAGTGAGATCCCAGGTCAGAGATAGCATGGGCTACACCAGAAATCCAGCCACATTAGCAATGCCAGATTCATGAATTGGTTCATTAATTCAGTGCTGGAAGTTTGGTCGAGGTCAAAAAGAACTTCCCCAAACACAGGTGAACCAATAGTGTGGTTTATAGAAACAATGGTGTCCTGGTTCCAGCCCACATCAGCAGGAGGGGCATGGCCAAGAATCATGTTATTTGGTACCACCTTAAGTCACTGCCTGCAGTGGGGAAAAGAGACCTTCTCACTTCCAGGAGGAAGGGCATCCATTTTTGGAGGAACAAAAAGTGTGCTGGTGTGGGGAACTGTTACACATTGTTCATTTTCCCAGTCCACGGGTGAGCATTTTTGCATGCAAATTACCCTCTTTTCTTTATACTTATGTTTTTACCATTGTTGCTGTAACTGTTCATTATCATAACTTATCTCATTGCTGTTTCCAGCAAATTAGTCTTGTCTCAACTAAATTTTCACCTTTTGTGCCTTCAATTCTCAACTCCATTCCCAGAGGGGGAAAAGGGAAGGGAAGCCAAGCCAACTGCATGTGGTTTGGAAGAGTCTGGGTGAGGGAACTGAGTCAGGGAGTAGCATTTCTAGACCACAACAAACAGACTGTTGATTACTGTTAGATTACTGGTGATAAAGACAGTAGACCTAGAAAATATAAGTGGAATGGGGTACGTACAAGTGTTCCAGGTGCTCCTGAAGGCATGCTCTGATGCAACTGGAGGCAGATATCTTACTAAAGAGGTGTTTTTGGGAAGAAGAGCCAGTCTGTAGACTGGTCTGCATGGTAGGGGATTTCAAATGCCCATTTCCACTTTTGGGAGAACTGGTGGTGAGACTGTAGTCAAGTATCCTCTTGCTTTTGTCTTAAACGATGGGGGTAGGCAGACAATATATAAATGAGGGACATTAAGAACTACAAAGAGAAAAACTGTGGGGTTTAAGCAAAATGGATCAGAACCAGTAGTGTCACTCCTTCTTCCACTGCTGATTGCAGTGATAATGATCATCCAGCAATAATAGTCATCCAGTCTCTGCCTGGTGACTTATGACTCCCACCAGGTTGCTATCACACCTACAAAATCCCTTCACTGAATATCTCTCAGCATATCTCATGGTTTTAGGTCTCATTCCTACATTATTTGTGCCATGGCCACAGTCATGCCTTCAGCTCAGTGCCTCCATCACACCTGCACATAATCAATTTTCTGGAGTAACCCTATAGGGCAATTCCTTATCCCTCTCCTGAACACCTTCCATTTTCATCCATCCACATGTTATGTGTAGCTGGTGGATCATTACAGATGCTTTTACATACCTGGCTATTATTAAAGTAAAACATTCAATATTAAAAGAACAACAGGGTGAAACAGTCTATTGAAAATTTCCACAGCAATGAGTGACCATCTGAAAAGGGTGTCCCACCACAATGCTCTGCATCCTTCTTCACCCATTCCAAGACACCATGTATTTCATCTGTATTATGATAGACAGTGATCAGAGCCTTTTATCCATTTTCATGGGTCTGTTTTAACAGTTGTTGTAAATCATCATGTCATAACAACTGTAACATGTGACAGGACCTGGATAATTAAGGACACAATTCTAACAAAAATACAAGCACAAATATTCAGGTGATTACTTTTGTCTCTGGTAATATTATCTACAAATGCATGATAAGGGTTCACATAGAAATACATCCTTTTCCAATACATCCTTGTCCAAACACAGAATCAGAAGTTGTCATGGATGTCCACCAGGACTCTGAGCCATTGACCATCCAGAAGGTAGTGATGATGGTCAGAGTCCTGATGGACATCAGTAACAAGTGGCATCTGTCAGGGGTCCATACTGGGATCAGTGTTATCCAATATCTTCATTAGTGATATAGATGAAGGGATTGTGAGCACTCTCAGCAAATTTGCAGATCACATCCAGCTGAGTGATGTGGTTGACACACCTGAAGGACTGAAAGTCTTCCAGAGGGACCTGGACAGGCTGGAGAAGTGGGCCCATGGGAATCTTGTGAGGTTTAACAACACCAAGTGCAAGGTGCTGCACCTGGATCAGGACAATTGCAGTGGATGAGAAGCTTGACATGACCCAGCCATGGGCACTCCCAGCCCAGAAAGCCAAAGGTGTCCTGGGCTGCATCCAAAGCAGCGTGGGCAGCAGGGGAGGGAGGGGATTCTCCCCCTCTGCTCTGCTCTGCTGAGAGCCCACCTGGAACCCTGCATCCAGCTCTGCACTGGTCCTAAGTACTGGAATGACATGGACCTGTTGGAGTGAATCCAGAGAAGGGCCACCAAGATGATTAGAGAGAGGGAGCACCTCTCCTACGAGGAAAGGCTGAGAAAATTGGGATGGTTCAGCCTGGAAAAGAGAAGGCAGCCTTCCAGTACCTGAAGGGAGACTACAAGAAAGATGGAGAATTTGGGCAAGAGCATGCAGTGACAGATCAAGAGCAAAAGGCTCTAAGCCGAAGGAGGGGTTCAGGTTAAGTATTAGGATGAAGTTCTTTACTATAAAGGTGGTGAAGCACTGAACATGTTGCCCAGAGAAGCTGTGGATGCCCCATCCCTGAAGTGTTCAAGGCTAGGTTGGATGTGACTTTGAGCAATTGTCTAGTGAAAGGTGTCCCTGCCCACTGCAGGGGGGTTGGAACAGTCAATCTTTAATGTCCCTTCCAACCCAAGCCATTGGGTGCAAATGCTTTGCACAAGTCCATGTAGATGATGTCAGTTCTCCCCACAACAATCACCTCTATAACCCCACAGCAGAAGGCCACCATACTCAGCAGGCATGGTTTGCCCTTAATGAAGCCACATTGGCTGTCACTAACCACCTCCTTGTTTTCCATGTGCTTTACCATCGTTTCTATGGGGATTTCACCAGGCACAGAGGTGAGACTGACTGACCTGTAGTTCCTCAGGTCTTTATTTCACAAAATCACAGAATCACAAAATGGCTCAGGTTGGAAGGAATCTCAGCAGGTCATTTGGTCCAACCTCCCTGCTCAAACAGGGTTATTCCTGACCCCATGGCACAGGATTGCATCCAGACAGTTCTTGAGTACCTTCACTGAGGGAGACCTAACAATCTCTGTGGGCGTACTGTTCCTGTTTGTAATCACCCACACAATAAAGTTCTTCCTCATACTCAAGTGCAGCTTTTCTGCTTGCTGGCTCTCATTGCTTGGCACCACGGAGAAGAGCCTATATCCATCGTCTTGGCACTAACCCATTAGATATTTATGGACATTCCTGAGGTTCCCCTCTCAGTCGCTTCTTCTCAAGGCTGAACAGGCCCAGCTCCTTCAGCTCTTCCTGGTAAGAAAGATGCTCCAGTCCCCTCATCATCTCTGTCGCCCTCCACTGGACCTGCTCCGGGAGCTCCGTGTCTCTCTTGTACTGAGAAGCTCAGATTTAGACACAGCCCTCCAGATGTGCCTCACCAGGGCTGAGCAGAGGGTCAGGATCACCTCCCTCAACTGCTGGCATGCTCTTCCCATTTTAAAAAGGGAATTTTTTGAGGAGTATCAATTGCTTCTGTAAGAGTGGTGCTTTCCTTTGCCTCTTCTGTTGATGTTTCCTGACCTGTCCTGTGTAGAACACACCGTCAGTGCCACTGGATTCAGGATGCTGTTACGGAAAACGGAGAGGTGAACTGGAAGGCCTTTTAAAGGCGGGACTGCTGCTTCAGCCGCTGGGCGCCCAGCGTCACGGCCACTCAGGGACATCTCCCGCACTGTTTCCGAGAGCGCCGTTCCCCCGCCCCACCGGGGCTCCCGCCCC
>VZRH01003833.1:205-13038 GCA_013397555.1 Urocynchramus pylzowi | reverse complement strand
CCGCCCCCGGGCGCTGCCGGCAGTGCCGGCCGTGGCGGGCCGGCCACGGCCCGAGAGCCGCTGTGGCTTCCTGAGCTGCTCCCGGCTACGCGATCCCCGGGCACCTGAGGGTTGTGTGGTTTTAGGGGAGTGCTCAACCAGGAAAAGAACGTCATGTGCTAATGAACGTATTGTTATTTCAGATTTTGCCGGTGGCTCACACAAAGATACATCCTGACCAGGTATCACGTGCCGCTTGTTGTTTCTTGTGTCCTCGCAAGTAGATGTAACATCCTCATTTAGCACGTAACATCCTCGTTTAGCACGCCCGCTTCATTTCCAGTTACAGGCTTTCAAAAGCAGAAGCCGCTAAGCAACATAAACCTAACAGAAATTTCGGAGCTGTTAACTTCGGGTGTAAAACTTTTAGATTAAGATTCGTGTTGTATGCAGATGTTGTGACATACAGCCTGAACGAGCTATATGTTGTAGGCCATAGATTAGTATGATAGATAGAATATATTAGTATGATAGATAGAATATAAACTATTATACTTTTCTAGGAGAGATGAAAAATTGCCCATCTGACCAAAACATCTTTCAGAAGGGATCTGGTCTTCTTGGTAATAAACCATCACTGAGAGAAGCCACTTCTATAGTACAGTCTGAATGCTAGCTTTAAAGCCAGGTTCATAATAAATGTAATTTGAATAAACAAAGGTGGGAAAAGAAGACTACAGAAAATAAATTAATTCTGAGAATACTCACGAATTTTAGAAAACATTAATAATTTGAGAAAGTCTACAGGTTTTTTATTTTATCATTATTTATTTTTCTACTCTTAAGTGGATGTAAATCTTAGTTTAAGAAGCTCAGATAAGATCTGTAGCACAGCAAATATACTATGTGAGTCTGTTTAAGCCATTGTAGTGGTATTTGCAAAATTTGCTGAGGTTAAGCCCTCTCCTTTCTCCTTTTTAACAATCATCACAGAAAACCTCTGTGATGCTTCTACTATGGAAGTCAGTGCTGTGAAAGTAAAAGAGGCATATTGTGTCCAATCCTCTGAAATGCATTATTATAGTAACAGTGATGAGAGAATGCATAAATGAGTAACAAGGTGAATAGAGCATTGGGAAGCCCTTTTACAGATTGATGAGATGTGTTGATACATCAAATACCCTATTTTAGCCTACTTAACAAGTTCCTAATAAACTGTTTTCTCTGCAATGTACTAAAGAGATTGTTGAATGGGAACTGCATTCTTGGGAGGCATTTTCCAAAAGTACATTACATTACCGTACATCTCTTTTTCAGATGTTGGTAATTACTTTGTAACATAACATTTCTATTTTGTTTCCTTGGGTGTCACTTTGTGTTTCAGAAATTAGGTGAAAGTGTTCAGCAACTTCTTCTAGCAAAAATTGCAGTCTACTTGATGACCTTTTTAATAGTCACAGTGGCATGGGCAGCTCATGTGAGGTAGGAACTTGGTGTTTAAATTTAAAGTCAAAAGCTAAAAAGTGCAGGAGATAACCATGTCTCTGATGTATTTCTGTCTTGCTGCCAGACTTAAGAATTTTCTTTTGTTGAATAATACTAGAAAATAATTGTAAAGAAATGCTACCCTTAGCAGTGAAAAGCTACTGTTACACCACAGCCATACAGAGAAAGACAAGCATTATATATCTTTTAGTTACTTTTCATCTTACCTTGAAGGCTAGATGGAATCTGACTTCTAATTCTGCTGAAAAAACCATGAATTTGTAACTTGCATGCTCCACAACAAAGGAACTGATATAGTACAGCTGGCCTAAAACTCATCTCCCTGTGCTCAGCAGTAGTTGTCACAAAGTAAATTGTAATGTTGCAGATTCTGTACTTTACAGAGCTGTGGACACTCCCACCTGCCATGTCTTGATGGTTAAAAAGAAAATGGCATGCAAGCCTCTTACTGGAACCAGGGCAGTTTTTGTTTGAATTTTGAAATTTATAAATTCCACTATGCAAGTGGATTGGCTGCATTCCAATAAAGGCATGCAACCTGTAATTCAATATTTGAAGCTGATACCTCACAGCCATTCCTTTACCACAATGCTTTTCTTTGCTTGTATAAGTAAATGCTGAGGTACAGTTTTGTGGAGGGTGATGGGTGCTGTTCATTCTAAGTGACAGTTTTGTGGATGGAGAGTTTCATTAACAAAATCTGGGCACACTTGCAAGGAAAGCTTTTTCTTTGTATGCTGTCTCTTCAGGAGGAATTATTCTGAGCCTTAAAATTTTGAAAATACTCTGCCATTCAAATAAAAAACAGGTTCAATCAGCTCCATGATTGAACTTGATTGTATCTCACTTTTAAGATTTTCCTAGCAAATTACTTTCATATTTGAGCTACATGAGTTTTGGTGGCACCTGGAATACTTGTATTAATTCTGTGGCAAAGGAAACTGGGTTCCTCCATACTATCATAAATGTACAATTTATGTGTAGTGTTGTAAAATATATTTTGTGAGTTGGTTTGTTCATGGTAACCTTACTTTGCCTTGCCTTGACAGGTTGTTTCAGGTGATAGAACACATAGATGATGTCCTGGCTCTTCTAAATCTGGTGAGTCTTGTCAGACAAGCTGGATGGTTAACAAGCAGATACAGGTCACTTAAGTGTGTCTGTGAATATCCAAAAGTTCCTACATTAAATAGCATAACTGACATATTTCTAAGTCAGGAAAATACAAAGATCTTTAGTTTCACCGTGTCTGATTGATAAATAACTTGCTTTTAACTTGGAAATGTTTTACTGTAAACCAAAAGAAGCTCTGCAGCAGGTTAGTCTGAAGTTCATGTGAGGGAACTGAGTATTTTGCAATATTGTTTTAAACTCTGTTCTCTGAAAGTATGCAAGCACACAGTTATTCTAATTTGTTAATAAATGCACTGTTGGAGCTCCGTGAGACAAAGTTAGAGGAAATTATTTTAGAAGAATAGCCTAAGACATCTAATTCTTACCTAATGTACCTTTCAAAGCAATGTGTTTCTTTATGCTTTTGTTTGTTGGATTGGCTTTTTTAATTTTGCTTTTTTAGATGCGAAATATTTATGATCAGCTATTAATGTTCTTGACAAATCAGAAACACCTGTTTAGAAGGTGTGGTATATTTAGCATTGCTACTTTAGAAAGAAGTCTCTTAAAAACCATTGCAAAACTTTTACCTGGGGTATTGGTAGACACAGAAAACTGTAGTGTTTTCTACAATAAGCTTGTACAATTTGCATAGAGAATATGGAAGATGTGTACCAAAGCAGCCATTTGTTGTAGTCAAAACTCAGCAGCTTCAGAAATGTGGCTATTTTTCATTATGCAGCACAAGCATTTGATCTCCTAATACAAAGCAAGCAATGCCCTCATTGAAGATGTGTCCAGAAAATACATAGTGTTTCAAAATGCTTTTTTCTTTTTTAGGCTTGTATGATGATCATAACCTTCTTGCCATATACAGTAAGTCATTTTCTAAAATGTAAGAAAGATGTAAATTACATTGTTTGTTTCTTCATTTATTTGGAAGGACTTTACCAAAGTATTCAGAAACCCAGGAAAGTGCTGTTATAGTATAAACCCTGAATCCATTATCATAGTTAAGTGTTGCTTCTTTAAAATTCATGAAGCTGTTTTATAACATTCAAATACTTCATGTTTTAGACCTGGCGGAAAATGGGTATTCTAGAAATAAAAATTACAGTTATGGAAAGTCATAGTATCATAGAATAGTTTGGGTTGGAAGGGGCCATTAAAGGTCCTATAGTCCAACCCCTGCAAAGATCTTCAGCTAGATGAAGTTTCTCAAAGCCCCATCCAACCTCACCTTGTACCTCTCCAGGGACTGGGCAGCTGTGCCAATGTTTTACCACCTCATGTTAAAAAATTTCCCATGATTTTTTCTTTAAAAAATCAACTGTATTGAAGACGGTCCAGATTATCTGATAAGAATTTTGGTAAGATAAATAAAACTGTGTTTCAAACTCCTCCTTATATGGCAGGACATTTTCCTTCTGTAATTTAGACCAAGTTTGTGGTATCACTTCTGATTTGCTCTGCAAGGTTGGTTCTGGCAGCTGAGGGTTTATGCTTAAAATCTGCACAGTTTTTGGTCATATGACCTCAAAAGAATATTTCAAAACAAATACTACATTAACAGAACAAAACAGTTGCTTTCAATGCATCTTGACTGTTGTATGTGTAAGACAGGCACCTGTTTCTCTGTGGATATATATGTCTTACATTTAGTCTGCAAAAAAAAAAAAGACTGTTGTCAGTAAGACAATCTTTATCAGCAAGAGAACATACTTTTCATTTTGCCTTGAGGCTGAAATTATTTTTGGAAAGCTGTCCATGTTACTTTAACACTACACCCTGCTCTTCCTTTTTTTTTTTTTCCTTTTTTATCCTCCCCTAAAGACGCTGCAGAAATTAACACAACAGGGAACCAGTGGAGGTAGACAAAATAAAAGATTCAAAAAGGTATCCTAACATCAAGAATTTTCACAGCTATGACATCATGTCAACCAAAACCAGTTAAGCTTTTTGCTCAGGTACAAGCCACTCTGTAATTATTATGAAGGCACAATGCCAGAGTGGCTAAGGTTTAGCACTGTCAATGTCAGAGCAAAACCATCTCTCCAGATACCTTTGGTTGGGATGCCTGCATGTATTTGTGGCTAGAAATAGCATTTAATGGAATTATGATGAAATGCAAATTATTATGTAGATTTATGAATATTTTCCATATTGAATGAAGAGTGCTTCTATTTCTCTACTGTTATTCCTGCATTGCTTTTTAATTAAATATATGATCTTGTTGATTTTTTTTCCAGTTTTCCTTAATGGCCTCCTTTCCAGGGGTACCTTTTGGCATCTTCCTGTTCAGTGTCTGTGCTGTTGTCATTGGCCTTATACAGGTATTGGAGCTGTCCATTTACATTTTCTCTTTTACATAGACTTTCTTGTGTAGAACTGAAATTAAGCTTCTTAGTGAGTGGCATAAATTGCTAAATATGTTATTTGTATAGCATTCTTTTTCAAAGTTATCCCCATTATGATAATACAGTACCTGTATGTAAGACAAAAGTTCACTGTCTTGTGAAGCTGTTTTATGCAACTAAATCAGCTGATCTCAATGTTCACAGAATTCCTTTCCCACTCTTTGTAAAATTGCCTTGGGGAAAGAAGAATTGAGTTTTCATGCTGATGTTTTCATGCTCTTTCTGAGCCATGCAGCAGTGGGTGAGGGAACACAGGCTTTCAGTCTCAAGTCCAGCAGCACTCTTCCTCCTGGTGAAGTGCTCTGTTGCTTTCAGTTCCTCATTACAGAGGTCTTAATTCATCTTCATTGAGGATCAAAGGTCATGACAGACTCTGCAGAGGAGACAAAAATCTTTACATGCAGTGTATTGTCAAATCTCAGAGTTTCTAGGACCAACTTTCCATATGGGAGTGAAGAATAAGCTTCAAAGTGTTTTGGAATGTGTTGATTTGTAGTTCTATGTCTTATGTTTGAAATCCTGCATATATTTATATGTAATAAGTTCAGTAATGCTCTTTTCCTTGCAGGCTGTGATAGTAGCATATGGATTCTATCACCCACACTTACTGAATCAACAGATACAGGAGTCTGAAAATCAGAATTTCTATAAACGTCATATCTTAAAGATTATCCTAAGAGGACCAATTTTATGCTTTTTAGCAGCCATCTTTTCTTTTTTCTTTATTCCTTTGGTAAGTTCTTTTGGTTAACAGAAAACTTTGATGCAACAGTTTGTATTAGCTGTCTTTAGGACTGTGTATGAAAATAGTGATGTCTATGTTGATTATGCACACTTTCTCAATTGCTAGGGTGTTGGTTTTTTGCATTGAATGTATTTAATCACATGTATCAACCTGTAATTTGATCCATGAGTTTGTACAGTGTAAAAAGAATATTCTGCTAAAATATTACTTGCTATGCCTGCTTTTTTTTTTCCTTTGGTTTTAAGCAGGTCTTCTAAACTCTATATTAGTATCCTATGCATCAGAAGTAGTTGAGGTAATATGAAAGCTTATGTGAAATGAGCACCACACTAACTTAGGGTGTAAGAGCAAACAGAGAAGGGAGACCAGTTAGCCCACCTGCATCTCAAAACAAATAGTTTTGGCTAAGGACTGCTTTTACATAGCATTTTCTCTTCCATCTTTATTTGATGTCAATGAGTTGTTCCTACTTATTAATAGCTTTAACTCTTTTCTGAAACCCCTACTCAGAACTGAAATCTAGTTTTTGAACGTATCCTGAGCTTCCATTCCTCTTGTTCTTTAGGAAAAGATGGGTTCAACTGAATTTTGAGAAAGATTACACAGGAATTGGCAGTATTTAAATAATCCCCAAGTTTGTGAGAAATCAGGTTGCTCTTGATGAAAGGAGCAGTTATGAGTTTCCAAACATGAAAAGACCTAGTTTTATGTGAAAATATGTTTTCCTCTTCTTCCTCACTCTGTTCACTGTAGTTTGGTTGTTTGTTTTTAATATTAACAATGGTGAAATTAGTCTCCAGGTTGCTCCTATGCTTAGACCTGTGCAAAGCCTGTGAACCACTTAGGACCCACCAATGTGTTTTTGGACTCAAATAGTCGAATCTTAGAATATCATGAATTGGAAGAACCCATAAGAATTATGTGGGATAGTTCTTCAACTTTCAAAGCAGTTATTCCTGCACTTTTTGTCAGCAGAATTATTTCCCTACTTGTTTTAGTTTGCTTCATTACTGGTACTAAATTAGCTAGGAAAAAGCAGGATTGAGTTCCAAATGCAATATTCAGGAAGTGCATGAGCATTTCAGCTGAGCCTTTTTGAAAGTCAAGATTTCTTTTTCTCAATGTTATTAGTTCTAAGATTAAAAGTTTCATATTATATCTGGAAGGTAATTTATATTTTAATAACTATATTTAAACTGTTCATCTTCTTCTCCAACAGTCTTACGTACTTCTTGGACTTGTAATCGTTTTTCCACATCTCACTCGATTAATTACATGGTGTAAAAACAAAATTCTTGGTGAGTAACAAAATTCCTAGGCATATATTCAGATTAGGTTGTCAACATGTTATGCAGACAGCCCAGAAGGAAGTCATTTCAGTTCTGCTTTCATTTTCAATCTCGGAACACAGTGATTTTAGGGTTTATTGATGTGCTTATAAACAGTGTCTCCCTTGCTCCCTAGTTTCCTGAAACTGTGATGAGATTTGTGTAAGGCACAACACATGTAAAGATCATTTCCCAGTGCAAAACCTTTCTGGTTTGTTCTGGTAATGCGAGTGCAAGCACACACACGTAGGTATATGAATGACGGCTGCAGGCCATCTCTCCCTTTTCCCTCCTCAAGAGGGAGCAGGGAGATGGAAGAACATAAGGAAGCAAGCTCTATGCCTTTATCACTTTCTTCCCTGCAATGCTGAATAGTCACACAGGCAAGCAATGCACCTGTAAATCAAATTTTCTCACAATAGTTAACAGTTCAGGGTATTACATCTCATTAATCTAACTTCTATCATCTGAAGAGGTGCCTTCACACATGTCTTAAGTTAGCCTAAACCCATGTTTAGGATTTCCTAAACACATCCTTCCCTCATGTGCTTTCTGCCCTCCTTGTGTCAGGAGTAACAGTTGCACAACCACAGCAACCTGAGCTGCTCTTAAACCCTGCTGAGAAAGAGGTTGCCATCTAAGATATAAAAGGAGCAGGGGTTGGCTGACAGGTGCAGTGTCCTGCTTGGCTGACAGGTGCAGTGTCCCTCTGAGAGGGACCACAAAACCACTGAACAGATAATGTCTTTGGAACTGACACTTCCAAGCTGGGTTAGAAGAATAACACCTTTGTAGTTCTACTGCTGCTGTTCAGACTAGCACAAGTCTGTCTGTTTCCAGTGCAAATGTGAGCATACTCTTCACTCCCCCATGTGACAGCAAGAACAGGGAGGCAGAAATGCTCTGAAAGGATGAAGCCAGACTCTCAGAGCCTGAGAATAAACAGGTACAAATATCATCCATGCTTATTGTGATGAGGCCACTGTGGTTTGCAGTCAGGTTACGTCTCTACCTCTCACCCTGTCAGATGGATGAAATACTGCTTTGTGGAATTTCTTGTGATTACACCTGCTTTGCATTCCTATGGAACCTTAACCTTTTTCTTTGTCCAGTCTATATACCAGCTGCAGTGCATTTTGGCTAGTTAGGCAGTTTTGAGTTCACTCTTTAGAGATGTGTTCAACATTTCCTATAAAAGCTACACCTTTTGACAAAAGGCTTGAAATATTTTTAAGTGAGGTCATTTGATATCCCAGTTCAGCCCTTATGGTTTTTTCAAGACAGGTTTTTACTGCCATGTAGTCTAAGTTCTCCAAGCTGTCATAGAGGCCCTACAGCTATTAGAGCTTCCTGAGGCACAGCATCTGATTTGGTTTGTTCAATTACAACTTTGAGTCATTATTCACTTGGTGGAAATGGTTTGCCATACAGTTTAAAGGAAAGAACGGGTTTTTTTGTTCCTGAAGCACTAGTCTTGAAAGAAACATAAATTTCAGGGAGAGGCACATATGCCAAAAAAAGTGGAGTGACTGACGTGTGGATCACTGGCATCCTTTTGTCTAAAGAAAAGTTGAGGCAGATGGGGGAAAAAGGATGTCACAGTAGGTTGTTGAACGACCTTATTTTATGCTTCATTTCATGATTAAGCATCTGGATTTTTTTCCAGGTCAGAGAGGTGAAGAGGAGGAACATCACAGCTTAGAAACTTTCAGTTTTTACCTCAGTGAGCCTCTGAGTAAGGAACGAGTAGAAGCATTCAGTGATGGAGTCTATGCCATTGTAGCAACCCTGCTCATTTTGGATATATGGTAAGGTTTTGTGCTGGTTCTTACACTTCATCTTGTTAAATATATAAACTTTTGTCTATATGTAATATTTGAGGAAATAAAATTAATCAAACATTGTTCAGACTTCCAAAATTTGCAATGGTTACTTTAAAGTATGATTTTCTAGAAGGACACAGAACACAAACCAAAGTTACTTCTAAGGCCCACATTCCAGCAGTAATGATCATCAACGTGTGCTATATATGTTGGGGTGTAGAGTCTTGAAGAACAAAGCTTCCTTTTTTTGCTTAGTTATGTTTTCAGATGAAAGCTTTTTGTCAATAAAAGATGTTTAGTCACTGTAGCAACTTTATTAGTCCAAAGGAATGCCAACCCGCATTCAGATTTCCTTTTATATATAATTTCTTTGCAGAGCTGTTATTTGAAACACTGTTTCTAAATTATAAAGTGGAGAAATACGGAGTAGATTCCTGTTGTTCACTACTTTCTCAAAGCAAAGCAGCATAATCCAGTCTTGCTCCAGATGTGTTTTTATAACAGTAATATGCAAAGTAAAGTAATTTTTCTCTCCACAGTGAAGACAATGTTCCTGATCCCAGAGAAGTTGAAGAGAAGTTCCATAGCAGTCTTCTTGAAGCTTTAAGTGAATATGGGCCAAACTACCTTGCTTATTTTGGCTCATTTGTTACAATTGGTCTCCTGTGGTTTGTCCATCACTCTCTTTTCCTTTATGTAACAAAAGCTACCCGATTAATGGGACTGCTCAACATACTTTCATTGGCTTTCATTGGTGGGCTTCCACTAGCTTACCAGCTGACCAGTGAATTTGCAGAAAAGTCTCATAATGAAATAGAAGCCATTCAGGTCAGCTGCGTTATCACTTTCTTTGCCAGCATATTTCAGTTTGCAATATGGACTACAGCCCTTCTCAATGAAGAGGAAACTTTGCATGCCTTTGCTAGATACGGTGGCAAGGAACATGCCTTCATGTTTGCCAAGCTGGCTCTTTACCCTTGTGTAAGCCTGGGGGCCTTCTTTCTCACTTGCTTGTTAAGTGAATTTAGCACAACAATTTTCCATCTTATGCAGATTGTAATCCCGTTTGCTTTTCTTGCCTTGCGCATTTTTGTTAGAATTTCTTTAACTGCCATAAAGTCTGTGATGTCTCTCTCCAGACGGAAGGTTGTATTGCTAGAAGAGGAGGAGGCATGTTTGTCTCCAAATGAAACACTGTCCTAAATTTCTGCACAGTGCATGTGAAGTTAGGAGATCAACTTCAGCTCCTCTGACTCGCATTATATTCGTGTGTGGATTATATTGATGTAAACCAAAGCCTGTATTGACCATAACTGGGGCATATTTATGTTTAAGCTGGCCATGCTCGAGACCCTTTCTCCAAAATCTGCTATTGAAAATATTGGATAAAGAGGGGATGCAAAGAAAAGCATGTTCCCCTTCTTTTAGGATTGCCTTATAGGAAAAAATGCTGCTTGACATGTAACTGCAGCAGTGATTGATTAAGAAGTGCACAGATACACAGCAAAATGTATCTGGCAGCCAAACACAGAAGTTGAGCTTCTATGTAAGAGAATGTGAGGCATGGGAAACACAGAGACATCTGGATTTCTGGATGGTACATCATAGTAGAACATAAGTGTATACAAGTTACTGGTTTCCTTTTTTTTTATTTTTTTTTTATTTTTATTTTTTTCAATGGTTTTTCTCAATGGTTTTTTTCCATGGTTTGTTCTGCATAGTCACAAGCAGGGGATAGCAGTTGGAAATCTAACTGTGTTTGAGTGGCTCTGTGTGAGTTTAGATGGGAGTTGCAATTGTGATAGTAGTCTTCCAAGCCATCTGAACACAAGTTCTTTGGCCATATCTATTCTTTTTTTAAAAAGGGTGTAACAAATAAGTATTCATGTGGCTTTGTATCCAAGCTTCAGCTAGCTTTGATATTTTCTGAGGGAAAAGAGCTATGTGATTAGACATTAAGGTTTTTCCTGTTCTGCAGAAGCTTCTTGTCTGAAGTGTTTTAATTTCTCAGGCTTTTTGTGTCTGTTTTTTGTCTGCCAATGGAGCATCCTTCTGTTATTCGGAAGGCATGGTGTCATATTCAAGGAGAGTATGAGACTGCAATGTATGAGAGTTCCACATCAGGTAAGGGAGTTGAGCTTTCTCCTGAGTTGTGGACAATAAGGGATCCCACAGATTTCTAAGTCTCAGGAAGACAGCAGAAAAAACTAACCCCTAGAAGTTCCTGTCCATAATACTGTTGATTTTTTTTTTTTTTTTTTTAACTTACGTGCAGCTGGATAAATATTATGCTTTTCAAATCATCTAACCTCTGGCTGCACTAGAAGCCATTACATTTCCTTCTGGGAGAGCAGTTAATTTGTATCTTGAATTATCTTAGTGCCTGACAACTTTAATGCCATAATTAACGGCATTTGGGGAATTTTGTTGTTCATCATTAAAAAAAAGTGGCAAAATATGCCTGAAGAAATTATAGGTGAAAAACAAGTATCTCGTTTCAGTTGAGATCAGTCTTGAAAGCACTTGTGCTTTTGTTTTGAAGCACCTTGATACCGAATATGTCATTGTGAATATTACATACTTCTCGTGAAGAGTATGTTCAGCTGTTCAAGGGGATTTATGCCTAGTTGTGGTTAAATCATTTGCATTGTGTTGTGTATAGCAGTTTTTCTGATACTTAATAAAAGCACTTTTGATTCTGTACGATTTTGTTTCTAATGTGCAGCAGACACATAGTAAGTAGTGAATATGTGTATTTGTAATAAATTGCAATCAGTGAAAAAACAAAACTTCAAGCCATTTATTTCTTTTCTGTAGGTGAACTTTAAAGTCAATGTCTGTAATTAAAATTACGTTAGATGGGTTTTTCCTACAAGAACATCAAGGTCCCTTCCAATCTCAGCAGTTTTGTGATTTTTTTACAAAATACCAAAATGTTTTTAATGTAATGTAAAGAAATGTTGATTCTACTTCTCAGGGTACTGAAGAAATTAAACCCAAACACTGAATCTAGCCAAAGAGTTTCATTTCAGTGTTCATAAGGATGCTTTATATCAAGCAATGTATAAATATTACAAGGCATTGTATTGGCTCAATAATGCTTTGTGTGTGTGTGTTTGTGTGTGGTTGGTTAGTTGGTTTGGGTTTTTTGGGTTGGTTTGTTTGTGGGTTTTTTGTTTACCCCACTTACAAATAAGTAATTTGTTCTGCAGAAAGAACCATTTTATTTTTGCTTGTGGTCAAGATAGCATTATTCAACCCAAATTTGGTAATATCTCAGAACCTAAACCTGAGGACAAACATGATATGAGACTTTGTATAAACACAGCTCATTTAGCATCATTTTAAGTTCTTGAGAAACAAACTTCATTAATTTGAATTGTGTCGTTCTCAAGTAGGAAGATCATTCCCAAATATAACTGTAACTAGTTGTTCTTGATAGAATTACTAATGACCACAGGGTTTTGTAATTATGAAAATTAAAGTGAAATACAGTAATTACAATCCCAGAATCACAGAACAGATGCCATTAGAAGGGGCCTCTGAAGACCATTTAGTCCAATCCTCCAGTTTAAAGTAGGGTTGGCTAGATGGGTTGGTTGCAGAGGTCTGTGTCCAGTCAGACTGAGCATCTGTGCCATAACCACTTAATGAGGGAATCATTAATGTTGTAAGAGACCTTCAAGATCATCCAGTCCAGCTGTTCACCCAGCAGTGCCACTGTAACCCCGAGACCACTAAACCGCATCACCTGCCCCAGACCTCATGCCTCTTGAACACCTCCAGGGATGGTGACTCCACCACCTCCCTGGCCAACTATGCCAATACCTGACCACCCTGACAGTGAAAAAATATTTCCAGTATCTGTTTTCAAAGGTTCAACAGGTTCTGGTGTCCAATTACCCTTACGAGTTAAAAAAAA
>VZRH01003831.1:25035-56182 GCA_013397555.1 Urocynchramus pylzowi | reverse complement strand
TGGGTCACCCACTCCAAGAGGCAGCTGCTGTGTGTTGTGAGTCCTGGATGTGCCTTGTGCAAGCAGGAGACACCCACTTGTCAAAAAGATACTGCAGCTCAGACCTCCAACAGTAATGAAAATACTGTAAAATTGCAGGAAAAAGATTTCCAGAAATTCCTGGCCGCAAATAAACGTCCGCAAAAAAAGGCACCCTGGAGGCCACCAGGCAAACACCCCTATTAAAGGATCACAGCTCCTGCATCATCTGCTCAGCACCTTTAAGCACCTGGCTGATCAAATACAGTGCAATGAACAGCAGAGATCCAGCCTGAGCCCACTTTCTCTAGAGCTGCCCTGCAGCCAGCCCGGGACACATGCCTTCACTCTCCCTTGCTGATATTTGCACTCTGCTCCTCACAGCCCCACAGAAGCAGCTGCAGCTCCAGCTGGTCCCTGGGGCCAGCACTGCAGGACTCCTCAGGTTCTAATCTCTCAGACATGAATCTCGGACAAGTCATTTGAAACTGGATTTTACATTTTCTCAGCCTTCTTCCTGAGGAGCATCCCCTCTCTGCCACAGCCAGGGGGTGAGGAACCTGCCTGTCTGAAGGATGGGCTGCAGAGCAGCACAGGCCTGGCATTACGGATTCAGACACATCTTTGACATTTAGACTTGTCTCTAAAACTCCCTCACCCCCACAGAAATCCTTTGATTAGCTGGACCACACAATCCCTGTTTACAGGACACTAAGGATATCTCCCATACCTGCCACTGGCTAGAGAGGCCAGTGTTCTTCAGCTGTGCTCTGCTGCAGCCTCCTGCAGCTCCTCACACCTCAGAACATCTCCCCTTACTCCTGTTGACTCCTGTGCTGTCAGAACTGGAGATGTAAAGGAGAGCAGAGTTCATTTTGCCCTTAATTTGTGTGTACTGACAACAGCCAAACTAAACACCCCTGTGCTCCTCAGACTTCCACAAAACAAAAGCCATTTCCAGTCCATGTGATCCATGGGAATGAGGTGGGAGCATCATGCTCAGATGATTCCTGTTCAAACTGCAGATTAAACTGCCTGTGCTTTCCCTGCTTCAAGGCAAGGTTAGCATTGCATTAGGCCAATGTCCCCCCTAAGGGACAGGCCCATGATGGCTCTGAGGCTCAAAATCTGGACCATGAGGTCAGCACGTCTCAGACCCTACAGCCTTTTCTAAATAAGTGTCCTCCCCATGTCTGACTGCTCTTGTGCCCTCCCACAGGCAAATTACCTCCTGCTGGAAGACACTCCTGAATAAACAATTTCCCCTTGCATACCAGGCTCAGCTTGCTGTGAGAAAGCTTTTGCCTTAAAATCACCAGGTTTTGGCAACAAACAGCTAAAAAGAGAAGGAAGAATTAATACAGAGGAGGGGGCACAGGAAGGAATGACAGCTCAGATAAAATGGAAAGTATTTCCAGGAGCATTTTTATTCCTCACATAACCCCACGTTGTTTTGCACTTTTTTCCTTTCCCCTATCCACTTGCACTGCAATGCACCCACCCAGTCTGGAGTAAAGCCCTATTTTTAGGGAGATTTGATCCAACTGAACTGAACCTTGGTGAACTCAAAATGGTAACAGAGGGTCACAGAGTGACCTCAGAGTGACTCCTGGGCACTACTGGGGCCACAGCCACTGGAATGTCACTGTCACCCTCTCTGGCTTCACTTGAGATCCCTGGTGCAGAGGCAGCTTCAGGCTGAAAAATCCAAATTGTGGCAGCTGCCCTGTTGTGTTCCATGGTGCAGACAAGTGTCCAGTGCCAGTTGCTGTCTTGGAAAGGTTTTCAGGACAAGCTGCTAAGACTGAATGATGACAAGTGTTGGGGACACAAGAGACGCTATTCCCAGATCTTGTTTCCAACCTTCTTGGCCCTGTCCTATGGTTGAAATTTGAACACAGGCTGTGAGGAGACCAAAATTGTTCTCCAGTTTGTAGCTCACTTTCAGCTTCCAGGGATGAGCACAGCACAAATGGTTTGTCAGAACAGTCCTACCAAAGCCAGTCCACCACTGCTGCTCAAAACTCCAGTGCAGTTGTCATTTTGCACTTGACCAAGGTGATACATACAAAAAAGTTCCCAAATTTTAATAATAAGATTCATACATGCAAGAAACAGTTCCTAAATCTTAGTAATAATTTCTAGCCTAGCCCTATCCTTTCAGTCAGTGTCATGCAGCCAAAATTTTAAGACCCAAGCAGAAAAATGAGTGCATAAAACTTGCAGTCTGAGGTTTGATAATGACAAGACCAGAATCTGTTGGAAGACTGCAAAGTTAAGTCTCACAAAAACATCCAGACAAATTACTTAATTTCCATACAAGTTCTCCTCTTCCAGAGTGGATGGACACTTCAAAAGACAAAAAGATACAGCAAGAATTGTTTTCCTCTACTACAAATCAAGCTGTTTGAAGAATTTACATAAACAGGATGTAAATGCCAAACACAAAAGTGCAATAAAGTTTTATTTTAGCCTCAGTGAGCATAAAATTGCAAGATATACACCGAGAAACCAGGCAGGGCACCAGCCTGACTTTCCTACAGATCTGACAGTTAGTCCAGGAAATAAATGCTGCTTTTTTGTTCAAAGGCTGAAATAGACATATGGGCCAGTAATAGATGATATCAACAGAATCCTGGCATGTGTATGAATTATCTCTGTGCTCCCCTTGATTCTGCTAAGGGTCTAATCAGGCTTTTGTCAAACTGAGAAACCTGATGTAGATGAAGGTGTCCCCACTCACTGCAGGGGGTTGGACTGGATGAGCTTGAGAGGTCCCTTCCAACCCCAACAGTTCTGTGCTAAACCATTCTGTGATAATCCACTCTGCATGTTCAGTATGTGGTTCCAGCCTCTCACACACCGAGGGGACAGCCATAGCTCAGACCCCAGAAGTTCAAGGTTCAGGAGTGGTGGTGGGCTCTGGAGGGAAGCAGCAGGGTCGATTCCAGGGAGAGCAAACCCAGCATCCCAGAGATGCCTGGGAAGCTGATGCGGAGCGAAGGGATGGGCTTGGCAGGGCCTCTAGCGGCCGCCTCAGAACAGCGTCCAAACCTCTCACCAGCAACTTTCAAACAGCTCCAACAACCCTGCTGTCCCCCAGTCGTGAATCCACAGGGCCTTTTTAACATTGGTCACAGGTATCCAACCCCTGGGATACAGCCCAGGGCAGCTGTGGGGCCGCCTGCTCTCACTCCCACTCCCATCCCCAGAGCTGTAATTTCAGAAGAGCCAGCGGCTGCTCCCTGTCACCACCACCCTGTTCCCCACATCATAAACACCCCGAGGCAGGAGAGGTTTCCCTGCGAGTCCTGAATTCCCCTGGTGGTGGTGCAGCAGCAGTTTGAGCTTTCAGTCAGACGAGCATCGAGCACAACGAGCAGAGGCAGCTTCACAGAAACCAGGAATAGAGTCTGGCAGACAGGAAAGATTAGCCAACTCAAAACTGGAGTGAAAAGACCTTCAGGAAAAAAAAAATGTTCAGCCAAGTAAAGCCCACAGACACCAAAATCATGACGACCATAAGTCAACTATTTGAACAGTCTTGTCTGGAAAGCAAAGCCCATGGGAATGCAAACCAGGCTTCCTTTGCAGAGCTCCTGAGTATGAATGGATGAAGCAACTCAACTCCTGTGATTTCCTATTTTGCAACCACTTTTAAAATCCACCATTGTGCCAAAAGCTAGGTAGCTCCAACAAATCAGGATCAATCAGCAAAGATGTTTTAATTTCCTGAATTTGAAGTATTTCCTTCCCCTGTGTGATTATCAGCTATGTTATGAACTACCAAATGTACTGCTTGGCATTAGTAAGGAAGGCACTTAATTCTTCTCTTTTTGTACCCCAGTAATACACTTCTGTGGGTAATTTTTATCTAATGATTTTTTTACACTGGCAAGCACAGCTTTGCTATGCCAAGCTTAAGGGATGCCTTATTTTGAACCCATTTTGTGTAAGGGCAAGTTAAATTCACTTTGTGCTTTGTTTTAATTTTACTACCCCATGCTGTAGAGCAGTGCAGGGGTCCAAACAACTTTCTGTGTCACTGAACTCTAAGATGATGTTTATGATATTTTCTATATAAAATTCTCCATAAACACTACTTGGCCAAAGCATATTCACAATGTGTCACTTGCACAACTTAGACCCTTGCCTGCATTGCCCATATTTAAAAATTATACTTAGTCCTTAACTGAAATGCTGAGGCTTGTGTATGGATTACTGAACTGCTTTGAGCAATCTTTTAAATCTTCCTTTATTTCAAAAGAAAAAAAAAAAAAAAAAAAACAAAAACCAAGGAAAGACCAGAACCAGTGAGAAAGTGCCAGTCTGGGAAAAAAGCAAAACAAGAGAACCTTACCTCACCAGGTTAAGCTTGGAACAAAGTGGCCCCAAAATTCCTCATGGTCTGAGTAAATGTCCTTGTGTATGCACTGTATGGAAGGGAAAAGCACAGACAGAGCCAACTCCTGACAGCAGCCCCAGCTTTGCAAACAAGGCTCTGACATTTCCAGCTATTAATTTTTCTAATCACTGTGCAGTCCTGGCCTGCAGGAGCGAGGCCATGCAGAAGCTCACCCGCAGACTTGCAGCACTGAACTGTTTGCAGTTCATTTATGGATTATACTGGCACATTGTTGGCGAGTTTGTCACAGAAGAAAAAAAAGCTTTGGCTCCATGCAGAAAAATGAGCTTCTAATGGTGAATCCTGTGCAAAGGGGCAGCAGCACTGACCTGCTCTGGGCTGTCCCATCTGGGAAGATGTTTGGACACTGAACTCCCTTCCATGTGTTTGGTCCCAAAAAGGTCTGGCAGGGAATTTAACACAGAGTAGTGCAAAACAATACATTTTATTTGTTCACAGTTAAACACAAGCAACTGCCTTGACATTTTAGAACATTCTAATAAGGACAGCAAAACCTCCTTTTGGTTTAAGTTCTCTTTAGCTTACGATTGTACCATTTCCTCGTATTTCATATTTATGGCATTTAATGTGGATTGTTTAACATGCTTACAAAGAGCGAGGCAGGGAACAGATTAACTTGACAAAGACAGCAATTTTAGATTTAACTAAAAGCAGTCAGTTAAAAAAATCTGTTTCCACTTCACTGATGGGACCCCTTCAAACAAACTGCAAGTTAACTACATACAGCAGATCCATGATTTTTAGACTTAGGAAAGAAAATTGCAAAATTTGTTCCTCCATAATCTTTGTGGTCCATAAACAAACCTAAAGTGGTTTCCATTACTATCCTGGTGCTAAAATCCTGTTTAAAAGAAGAAAAAAAGCCACCTTACCAAAGAGCTTGCCTTGCTGCCAGGGCATTTTTGTGACTGACACAAAACCTGCCTCTCCTGGGAACGCCAGACCCGGGCTCGGCAGAGCAGGATGGGAAGGAGCTCCTCCAACATTCCCAGCTGAGCTGGCCCATCAGGCCCTTTGTGTGCAAACCGTTCACCCCCCAGGCTGGCATCCGGTGGGGAAGGGGCAGGAAAGCTCCGAATCTCACCGAAACACGCGCTACCACGTTTGCTACCACTACGTCTGAGAAAGCCTAAAGACGCCGACAAAACCAGGCTGCCACTTACAACCAACTCTCTACTCTCTACTCCATGCAGAGTCAGCTTTGACACAACCACTGAAGTTCACCTCTACTCTCAGAGTTCAGACTGACCAACTGAAAGGACACGGAGAATAATTTAAGACAGGCAGAAATGTATTCAGACCTTGGAGTTCCGGAGGAGGCGGGAACGGGAGGACGAGTCCTGCCCGCAATGAGCTGAGCTGCTCTGACAGCCTCGTTCCCACCCGGGCTAAGAAGGGATTTGAACTACAAATGCAAGTGTGCTTGGACTTGATTTCATGGGGGGTGGTTCTTAAACAGCAGCTGCCACCCACAGAATGTTTAGGAGAAGGAGAAGAGGCCACGAGTGATGCAGGGGAACTGTGAAGCCTGAACCACCTGAGTACACCTGGACCCAGCCACGTAGGACAGTTAAAACAAGCACTGCCTTCCTAACAGCAGGCCTTGTTCTGTCACGAAGGAGATTGAGTCTGACCACTGGCAAACCCTGATCCCACAATCCTCCTTCACAGAAGGCTCATAATTTACTTAAAACATGATTAACACCAAAAGGCTTCATGCCAGGATTCTGATTTCAGTGTGAGCAGGATTCCTCCTCAGCCTTGTCATCTAAGGAAGTAGGATGGGGGTGAAGGGGAGAGACCTAGAGCCAAATTGACACTGCTGAACTCAAAAATGTGCTGCAATCTGAGTAGGAGAGCACTCACAGGAAACCATGTTCTCCAAGTCAAGCCTGAAAAGGTATTGCCAGGAAGAATGAAGCCAATTTCTTGGACTCAAAACATCGTGGTCTTGCTCAGACCAGGAACAAAGAGCAGAACTATGGAGGAGGGTGAGGCAGCACATTTCCCTGATTAGAGAAGCAAATCCTCCTCTGCAGATCTTCGTAAGCTTGGAATTCTACCTGCATGTTCTGCGTCCTCTCCCTACTCGAGTAAAGCTTCCTCTTCCCTCTTCTCCTACCCCAACTGCTTTCCCATATGAACCAGTGTAAGGTCAATCAGGCAAACACTTCAAACACCAAGATCTGAAGCTGGTGTTTTAACAAGTCTTCAGCATTTACGGTCTCTTCTGCATTACAAGCTCCAGTTCCTTTTTGTCTGTTCAAATGTAGCTTCCCAGGAAATGTTAAGGACAATATAAACAATGATCATGAATTAGGGTGAATGAATCATTTTGCAGAGGTACAATGTTCTTTAAACATTTGGGTATTCAATCAGACTCCAACTTAATGAAGGCTGGGCTCTGAGGGATGTGGGGCAGTGGACAGGCAAAAATAGAGAATGCACTGGAAATCCTAGTGCTGCTTCTTTCCAGGATGAAAGGAACCAAAGTCACCTGGACAGGCAGCACAGCCAACTGCTCTAAATGGGAAGCTTGCAAAGAAATACAAAGCATTCAGAGTAAACTCACAAATGTTAATTTGGCCTCATATTGCACTCAAGTTCATAAACGCAGCCACTCAACTGGGGACAGGGAGAAAGGGAAAAAAATACTTGCAAATGCTAACAGTTGTCCCTTCAAATTAGTACACGCTGCTAAGGATTGAATTTGAGAAAGAAGCAAGAGTTAGGCTGGGCATTTTCAATTTCAGACCCAAAAATCCACTTTGCATTCATTCAGCAGCCTCCTTCCGCTCCTGGCCATCGATCCTGCTCCGCTGCATGAGCCACTGCTCAGACCAAAGAAACATAAAAGCTTTTAGTTAAACTTGCACTCACGCCTCCTGTTCTATGCCAAGAATATGAAAATAACACTGATTGACTATCTTCCTCTTTAACTGTGGTCATGATGAGTTTCATTGTAGTCCATGATATGAAGCTGTCCAACACTGCTTTCCTGGAGCTTAGGCGAGAGGTTTTCGGGGCTTGGAGAGGCCTTTGACTCCATGCTTGGATCTTTACATAGTTCAGTCTTTAGAGCATCAGACAGCCTGTTAATGGTGACCCCCTCCTCATCACACTGGCTCTCACTCTTGTTGCGAAATAATTCTCGTGCCTTCATTCCAAGGAAGCTCTTGGAGCTGGGGAGTGAACCTACAGTCAGTGGGACAGTAGTCGAGGGCTCCAGCAACACGGATGTCTCCCAGCGACTGCTCAGCCTCTGGTTCTGGGGTTTTTCTGGGGTGGAGAGCTCGCTGCTGCTGCCCCCCTTACTGCTACTGCTGCCTCTGGTGCTGGGAGGTTTGGTCTCTCCATTTCTACCCATTGTTTCTTCACTGTATCCTGCTGTATCTTCATTACCACAATCCAGCCTGCTTGGGGAAGAGAGAGGACACAGTGTCAAGGAAATCACAGTAATTAAACAGTGGAGAGGGAAATGCTGGCCAGGGCAGATTACTTTGATTACTTTCCCTCTCTGCCTCTGGGTATGTACTTCAACAGGTTCCTTCCACAGTTCTGGGGCAAAGCAGGAGAGACAGGGGGTAACAAGATGTGTCACACACTCAGCTTTGCAACATCCACTGTTTTTAAGTCCAAAACTGACAGTAATCCCACATGGGTCCTGCAGATTTCACACCACCACCCTCACCTTTCTTCTGCTGCTTCAGCTGCTTCTGTTTTATCATCTTCAAGTTTTTTCAGTAAGTTGCTCTTCTCCAGTCGCCCAAACAGATCCAAGATCTCCAGCTCAAATGCCTGGGTGATTTTTTTCTGGGCCTTGTACCTGCTTTCTACTGCCTGCAGCTGACCCCTGAGCAAAGAGAGAAACCAGAATGTCCAAAACCTCCAGATTCTGCCTCAGCTGTGACAGTGCATCTGTCAAAGCACAGGTAAAATGTTACATAGGAAGCCCCTACCTTGCTTGGATTTTAACATCTTCCAGGTATTTCTTTTGCTCCAGGAAGAGGTGGTCCTTTTTTGCAAGCTGAGATTCCAGTTCAGCTATCCTTTTCTGGGAAGCATCGAGCCTTTGGCTTTGCTGCTGAACACACAACTTTGCTTTCTCCAGTTCTTTCCGAAAAGCAGCGTGCAACATTTCAACCTCCTCGAAGCAAACAACACAATGGTAAAGTCTAATTTGATCCTGTGTTATTTTTATTGCTGTTTAGACATGTTTCTGATGTTATAAATAGGCACATTTTAAAGCAAGCCAGAATAAAAGCAGCATTTCTAAAAACAGATATAGAAAACCAGCCCTGCTGAGGATGTACACTATTAGAATAACTACACATCACTGGAATTTATTAGCACTTTAATGTTCCTTATGAAAACCTCTTTTCATCAAAGCACTCTTGCCAGTCCTGCACTGGATTAGGGTAGACAAACTCTATTTTAAATCCATTTTTCCAACATGACCTTCATTAAATACCAGTAGAAGACTTTTTTTTCAGTGTATTATTCACCTTCTTTAATTACGTGCTCTCACGCAGGAACAGTTATATTGTTGTGTAATTTACGTGCTTCTAATTAAAAAAAGGTTTCTTTGAAGTCAGGAAGTAAAACCATATGAACCACAGAAGTTTCAGTGAAGTTACTGTTAACTTTTAATAAGAAAATGACTGAGTGGGAAGGCTGAGATGCTCATTTTGAAGTAACACCTCACAAAAACCCGTAAAATCCTTGTTAAGATCTTTCCACAAATTCTGGCACTACTACCTGCATTATTTTACCAACAATCTGCTGTCAGTTACATTTGAGCACAGTAAAGTCTTGGCTTTTGGAAAAGAAATTGCTAAAAATTTACATTTAGTTGGCTAAAACAGACCCCAGGTATACCCCAACAACCCTTTCTTAACTTTCAGAAGGGGCGCTGAAGATATTCCTTAAACCCACAGGGCACAAAACATCTGAACAGAAGATCAAACATACAATCAAATCCCTCAAAATCAATTTAAAAATGAAGAGTCTGTTAAGTTACAAAGCCTTTCCTTCTGAACTCAGGGCTGGTAACTGCTGGATGATGACCTCAAGGGAAGTCTCCCCAAAAGTCCTCTGCACTGGTACCTTTGTAGTGTCTGTGTGCTTGTGCTGCAGCTGCTCCAGGTACAGCTCATTGACCTCCCCAAGAACCAGCAGCTGCCTGTTCAAGAACTCCATCTGCTGTTGCACCGATTCACTGTTGGAAAGCTGGGAAGGGAAATGGAACAGAACCCAACATTGGGATGAACAGTTCAGGAGGAGAGTCACAGCTGACAGGCACTGTGTTCACAGGGTGTTTTTATGAAGAAGGGAAACAAAGGCTAAAATCCAATGCTTCACAGGTAGTTAAGTGTTAAATAAATTGTTTTCATAAAGAACCTTTCATTTCCATTCAACTTATGATCTAAACAATATCTCTCAGTTGTCAAGATTTAGCAGAATTTTAATAAAATTCATAATGCTCAATCTGCAAATCCCAGCTGTGGAAAAAGCCAAAATAAGAAGTTTCAGAGGCCCTTTAACAGAATTTAGAGTTTTTTCACCAAAATACATCTTTCTCTGTTGTTTTTGTGCAAATAGTATCAGACTCCATGGAGCTCAGCACAGGCTTTTTTCAGTTCAAGAAAGAAAAAGCACCTGATGAAAACTATCAGATAAAAAATAATCAGGAAGACACAAAGGGACCCAGGGAACACTGACTTTTCTTACCTTTTGAGAAACTTGACTAAGCAGCAATTCAGTGTGACACACCTTGTTGTTTGCCTTCTTTAACTCTAACCTCAGATCTGCTATCATGTTCCTGCAGTCTTCCAGCTTGGTCTGTTCAAGTGACAAAAAAATTACTCAGGATTCTGAAACTTCACTAAGGACAGCAAGGGGACAGAGCTGGGAGGCTGTAAACCCCCAGCACTGGAAATCAAATTATATTGACTCCTCCAACCCAGCTAAGAACCTGCCTTTTCCTATTTCCAAGCTGAAGACAGGACAAAACAGAACTATAAAAGGATGATATTATGTTAAGCACTTTCAATGATACACTGTCTTATTCTGAATCAGGACAATATCTCTAATAAAAATGTGCAGTTTTCTCTCAGGTATTTCATGCCTTGTTACAAAGAAAGTTATTTTTAAAACCATAAAGTAGACAACAAATTTGTTGACGCTTCATACCTGCAATTCCTGGCTCTGGTTGTAGAATTCCTCCCGGTCATGCTGCAGCTGTCGGATCTGGCTGTGAAGCTGAGCCACAATATTATCATGCTCCTCCTGAAACTGGTGGTACCTTGCCTGCTCTTTCTGCAGACTCAGTTTCAAGGCCTGGATCTCCTTCTCCTGCAGTTTCAGCTGATCTTTCTGTTAAGAATCCCACATGAGGCATCAGACAAGACACCTGCTTAGCAGCTAGGACATCTATGCTCAGCCAAGCAAAGCTGTCATTACCAGCGTGCAGGAAAACACTTTTCCACACACACAATATTTTATACAGAGCACGTTCTCAAAGCTGTTGGGGCTTGGTTTGGTTTTGGCTGAAAAGGAGATGAAATGGTGGTAAGGGTGGACAGACTGAAAACTCACAGCCACATTCAAAGCATGAATGAGCAGTAGCCTATTTTTCCACTGCCTCTCATGCTTTCAACAGGGACTTGGGCCTCACAGCTGAAGCAACAGTTCATCTTCCAAAACCTACTTGGAAGCTTATTTTTGGCTCTTCTAGTTAATTATCAGAGGGTAAAACTTACTGGAATTAGCTATAACATGAAAATATACTATGAAACACACCTAAATCTGTACTGAGACATTGTTCAGTGCACTTATATCTTCAAATTATATCACAGTGAACACCTCTGGGAGACAACACTTGAGTTTTCAAAGCTTTTGCTATTAGTCCTCACCTGAGGAGCAAAAGGACAATACTTTATCAAACATGCAGTAAGGTGTTTAGCCAGGCATTGAACAACCACTCCAGTGACGGAGAAGCCTTTACCATTATCCAAAGGCAAGTGCTGGCAGGGGTCAAGCAGGAAGGATTCAGCTGCCTGCAGTCAACTACAAACTACTGACATTAATAACGACAACACACAGAACTCGTGTGCGAGTCACTCCACAAACACCGACTTCAATAAAGCGACAAATGAGGCTTCTTTGTTAATTGAGTGGTACCAACAGACACCAGACAAGCCAATTAACACTTATAGCAGCACCAGTGTGTCTCAGCCACTGGTGGAGCTGCGTCCCTGCTCACCATGGCAGCATTGTGCTCCTCCAGAGCCGTGGCTTTGATGACTTTGCGCAGGAGCCGGCGGTTGCGCAGCGCGTGCTGCTGCCTCTTGAAGCGCTCGTACAGCAGCTGGTTGTGCAGCAGAAGCAGCTGGTTCCTCAGGGTGTGAATCTCATCTGAGGGGGGAGAACCTGCAGGGGGACACAGAAGAGGTTACTGAGCTGCACTCTCTGCTTTATGTGATCTCCAACACAAATATCATACACACTTTTTCCCAAAGCAATGGATATATGCCTCAAATGGATTGCTCCTTTGATTAAGGAAAAAAAAGCCAAGCCACCATCACCACAGAAGCCTCAGAGCACAAAACTAAGACACAGATACATAAATAAGCAAGAAAAACCATCAGTTTTAGACTGAATGAGCAGTGAGAAGGTGCAAGGATCTGTCAGATGACCAGCAGCACTCTGAAGCTTAGCAAGGCTGAAATGGTCAAAAGCAGAAATGTCTAGAATTTTGCACTTTTCAACAATGAAAAAAGCAGATCACCTCTCTAGAACACAGCTATTTGCTAAGCAGATAAACCATGACTTAGTGGAGGGCATCATCTTTCTGCAGCATTAGTTAAAAACTCATAAGCAAAAAGTATGCAGGTCATTGTTTAAGCAAGTCTAATAATAGAGGAACAGATTGCCAAAACATGAGAAATTTCCTCACCTCCAAAGTGAGTCCAGTCAGCAGATTTGCTTGGCAGAGACAATCTGAAAAAAGAAAATGCAGCATTAACAGGTAAGTTTAAGTAAAAAAATGGAATGTTCACCTCAAAAGAGCTTATAGCCTGGTAAAAGTACAATTAAGGTCAGTTCGTATAAAAAGATTAGGGAGGAACGATGCAGCTGCTTTTTCAGCACAGCTTAAAATTAAGCCAGCACAAAAAAGAGTAACAATAAAGTCTGCAAAATAAGATTTTCAGTCACCTACTTGTTCAGCTCCTTAGTGTGTGCATCTGCTCCTTGCTGAATCAGCCTGTCCAGCACTTCCACGGGAGAAGTCGAGGACATACAGTCTTCATCCTGGGTTCCCTTGGCTTTCTTTAGCAGCTCCTCAGTCTTCTTGCCAACAAAGAGGTAGGCAGTCTTTGGTAATGCAACCTCAAAGAGGTGCTCATAGAGGGGAGGCTGCCCACTCCCAAACACCACTCTCCTTTGTGCTGGTACTTTACAAGGGCTGGGAGTGAGAATACTCGGCTCCCCAGAGCTTCCTTCCCTGTTCCCAGCAGGGCTTTCCCCAGGGCCTCCACAGGGCTTGTCTATGGGAGTAAACGTTTGTTTGGGTGTTTCCCGTGCACCCTCAGGCCCAGGCTTGTCCAGAGATGTTAAAGGCTCAGAGGTCTGACTGTGTCCCTGAACACTGGAGGCTGCTGAGTGGGTCTTCTTCTGAGAGCCTGGCAGACTTTCGTTTGTGCGGTAAAATGGGGAGTCAAATCCTCCTCTAGGCACCATGTGTTCAGCATCGGTGGTGATCTCGGAGATCTCTTTAGATATTGCATCTGAGGAGAGGGGGAGCATCATGATTGCATCTGGTATTCCAACAGGACAAACATTTCCTTAGCTAAGATGTAGGTAAGGAGGACAGACATTACCTTCCTCTCTGTCCTTCTCAGCGCTATCTTCAAACGACAACCCACCTAAAAACTCTGGAAGATCACTTAAGGTTACTGAACTTTTACTACTGGGTATGTCTGAAAAAAAACAGAAAACAAAAAGTTAGTTGTACTGGTGCTGTTTTCTCCAGCCTTAGCACAGCACAAAACACAAGTCTTATGGCTGCAAGGTCCTCAGAATAAAAACTTGTCCCTCCTTCAGATGCTTCCTCAAAGGAGGAAGGTATCTGACTCCTGTTCCATTCCACATGGAAACAGTTCAGAGATCAGTCACAGGTCAGTCCTGATCCCAAAATGTAATTTTGTAAACTTAACATGTGCTATTGCACAACCTCTGCAAGGAAGCATGTGCTGTTTGCAATTTAACCCATTAAATATACAAAATAAGGCGGCTCCTGTGCACTGTGACTGCTCTACTTCCACATTGGCATTAACCTCCCCTTTAGCTTCTGAGCTGGCTCCACAAGGACACAGCACCTGCCTGAAAAAAGGAAGTTTAGCAATCTGATGCAATATGAACTTGCCAATGTGTGGCTACTGATCAAAACCGAGACAGCAGCTGTGGGATCCACACTGCAGGACAGAAATCTCATGCTCAGCTCAGTCACAGATCAGGAACTCAGTGAAAAACTTTGCCTGTTCATAACTTGGAATTCAGAATATTCAGATTCCAGTGGTACTACACAACTACACCACAGAAAACCAGCTTTAAATTTCCCTATCATCTCCACTTTGAAGATGGTTAACATTCACAGCACAGAAGTCTCAACTACAGTTCCAAAATCCCTTTCTATAGCTGTCACAGAGGTA
The DNA here is from genome assembly GCA_013397555.1 of Urocynchramus pylzowi. NCBI lineage: Eukaryota > Metazoa > Chordata > Aves > Passeriformes > Fringillidae > Urocynchramus > Urocynchramus pylzowi. Next base: position 42,025 of record VZRH01003831.1, on the reverse strand, counting down.
GATGACAGTATGGAAAATGGAATCTACATTTACCTATTAAAAGCTGAGTTCTTCAACCTACTGATTTCAGTATTCCACGGGACTTTAAAACAGGTTCAAGCAATGTAATTGTAGATAGAAAACAAAGTTTTTCCAGAGGTCTTTAAGAGGGAGCATCATATCTATCCTTATGTGCAGCCAGACATGTGACAGATAACTTGCTGAAGCACAATTTAATATACAACTTGCTGCTTCTAATAATCATCCTCAAAGAATCAGCTTTTATAAAAATATATATCCCTTTTCAGCCTTCAGTTTATATTTGTATTTTTTAAATATGCAGGAGAGCAAGGCAAAAAAAAAATCAAGCTATTTCTGAACATGAATGGTTAAACTGAAATCAGAAGCATAACAAGGTTTTAAGTTGAATCACAGGTTAAGGCAGGATCCTGGAACTACAAAGAACTCAGGGGAAAAAAAAAAACTGTGGAAAAGTGTTTGGGAATTGGAACAAGTGTCAATAAAAACTGGAGTTGTTCACAGTAAGTTGTAGTAATGGGGAGAGGAAAATGGAGTTTACCCAATGATTTATCGCTGTTTGTGACATTTTGCTGTCGGGACAGTAAAGGCCTCCCAGAATCTGGTTTGTCCTCCTGGAAAACAAAAGAAAGCCAGAACACATTAATTGCCTTAGTTTTCACTGGCAACTGTGCAGCTGGAAGTGGCAATATTGTCTACATTTAGAAGAGTTTTTGCAGTGAAATGCAAAATTTTTTTATATACCACCTACTCTGATTTTTCTTTCTCAGTTAAGGTCACTGCATTAAGGCAAGTCAATGAAAAAAAACCAGATTAGTTCAGCAGAAGAATTTTGTAATACCTTTTTAGGAGGTGTGGCAGCAGCTGAAGGGAGTGAAACATGCACAAAGTCATCTGAAGTGCAGGGTGGAGGAGGAGATGTGGCTGGTGTTCCCAAAGGTGTTCCTTTCCCCCCTGCTGAAAAGGAGCACAAGTTCTCTCAGCAGGCTCCCCCTTCCTCCTTTCAGCTGAACATTGTATGTGAAGAATTGTACATTTAAACACCATCTCATAGAATTTACTTCTTAAATCTCTTTCAACTCGTTATCAACACAAAAGTGCAGTTTCCCAAAAGTTGTTTCAGATTTTGGCACTGAATTCACAAATTTCATCTCAGTTTGCATCAGCACTGCTCTACGTGAGGTACTGAGTTTGTAGGAGTAATCACTCAAGCCTATCAACTGGCATGATGTGGCATCCCCATTTAAAAACTGCCAGTAAAATTTACAGCCAGAATTTCCAGTAAAACAAACCTTGAAGGCCTAATTCCAAAACGCAGCACGTACCAGATGTGCCAAAAGCTTTGCTGTAGGGTTGTGATGCAGACTGGGATGACTCTGATGGGACAACGCCGGGGGACGTCGGTGGCGTGGTCATACCACACACTGCAGAAGGGCTCCAGATGGTGACCTGTGCACAGAATAAAACACAGCAGAGCTCAGAAAGGAACATGTGAAGCACCTGCATCCAGGTCTTCACACAGGAAATCAGGCAGAGATTAAACTTCTGAAGAATTCACAGCACAGCCCAAAACCGTGGATTTTTAAGACTGCCACAAGAAACTATGAAAGTGCAAAGAATGAAAACTTGCTGGGCTTCAACTTCTGCTTTACCTGCTGTGGCTCAGTTGACAGCCTTGTGGACTGTGGGCTCAGAATCTGAGGTAGCTGCCCTGGCATTTGTGATAGTGTTAGCCGAGGAGTGGAATATGGGGTAGAAGTCCCTGAAAGTTAAAAAAAAAGAGAAAATCAAAATTCCAAAGCATCCAACACATCAAATACAAACCCATGATTCTTCTGGCTAGGACTTAAAGGCTTTTAATCAAAGCATTTCAAATCCATTCATACACATTTGTAGCTAGAGACTTTTCTTCCAGCCCAAGAAAATATCTATTGAGTACATTATACTACAGCTTTTTTTTTTTTGGTTGTTGCTGTTGTTGTTGTTTTGGGGTAGGGAGGACAGGGATGAAGAGACAATATTGAGAACACGCTGTATGTCTGCATATAGGAAATATATCTATGTATTTATTTTTTAAATGATGGTTTATTTCCTGGTGCCTAAGAATCAGACTTTTAAGTGGGATAAATTAGTGAGATGGGTTTTTTTGCTCTAGGGTCAGTTCTTCTCCAGCAATTGGGTATTGATTAGCCATCAGGCAGGTCTTACCATAGCTGCTCTGTGTGTCAATGTAAGAGCTGGCACTGGGGTCAGTTTGATGATGTTTTAAGCTTGTGCAGAGTTTCCGAGACACAGAGTAATAACCATCTTCATAGGAGGCTTCTGCAGGGTCCAGGGAGATTTTGGCACATTCTATCACAACATCATGAGTTTCTAGCCTTTTCCACCTGCAGACAGTTTTTGGATCCAAAAGAGTAAGTTAGTCAATTATTGTTAAAAACAAGAGTTTCTGGAGATAGGAGGAATTGGCTTGCAGGATGGCTCATTTGTTCCAGGCAGCTTTGCATGCTCCCAGCCAAACTGGAACAAGGCACCAGACAGAAATTGCAACCAGATGACTTGTGAGAGGGGGTCTCAAAGAGGAGACAAACAGCTTTGACACAGAGATCCATAAAGGTCTGCCATGGAGCACTCTGGAAAGGAGGAACAGCATACGAAGACTTGGTTGATCCTGAGCTTCAGCAGCTGTAGAAATCAGCTCAACTACAGTGAGATGTTGGTAGTCAAAATTTAGACATGCCAGCAGTGAAGGAATCTGTATTATTTAAGCAAACACTGTCTGCAATGCCAGTTTCAGATCTGTGTTTTTCCTCCCAAGTTTGGTGAATGTTTTTTACTATTACTACCTCCTTCATCCTGAGAACTACTTCTCACTAAATGAAACAGCCAGATTAGATCTGCCCAATATTTCAGGGGATGGAAGTTCACTGTAAAGAAGAGAAAGCCCAGAAGGCTGTCTATGAAAGGCTGGGCTGCTTTAGAAAGTAAAATACTCTCTGTCCAAGATACCAAAAGAGAAGGCTTCCACTGGAAGGTTTGTGCCAATTGTGCTCCTGAGTGGCACCACCCTCCCCCCTGCAAAATTGAGTATTGTGACATTCAATGGGTTCCCAGTTAGGAGTGATTTCCTAGTGGCTCTGAAAAGCAGGGCAAGAGCACTACTGTGCAGCAACAAGAGTCAAATTCTCCTCTTCAGTGGCTGGGCCTGTGGAGACAAGAGAAAAGCAGCAAGTGGTGCTGCTGCAGGCAAATGAGCCTATTGCTAAAGAAAACTAATACAGCTGATAATGTTAACACATACCTGTTAAAAGAACTGATCTGTTAAATGAACCAATATCTAGGTACCAAAACAAGACACACTGAAGCCATTTTAAACACTTAAATCCCATCAAATACTTCAAGAAACCCAAGGAATATGACCCAAACCTTCAGCCAATGAAGCATCTCTGGCAGTTTCACTTTATTCATTATAGGCAAACTGTTTTAAATCTTTATGAGGATGTTTGATCATTAAGTCATAAAAATAAGATAAAGTAAGGTAGAAGACAGATGCCATCCCAGACACAAAATGAATTTAGAACCCCAACATTATTGTTAATGACCTTTCACATGAGTTTCTGCTTATTCATCCAGCTGAAAGCTGGGATGAGGAAAGTCTACATGTTTACCTGGTGCACCTACAAATCTGGGTGGCAAAACACCCCCACACAGACTAATGCTGACAGAAAAGGTTTTGCTGCAACCTTCTGAAATAACCCCACAGAAAGCTGCTCAATTTGAGCCTTCCCTAATAGCAGAGAGAACATATAATACCTTCGTGGGTCCAGTTCATGGTCCTTGGATCCAGTCACTAACTCTGGATGAATGCGCACATGTTCCATCATTGGCTGGGAGGAAGAAGAAGCACTTGTTACCAGTGCAGCACCCTTGGATTGCACTAAACCACACAAAGCTGATGAGCAAACTACTGACCCCAACAGTTCACAAAGTTACAATGAAGAGATAAGGTTAATAACATCACCACAGCTTCAAGAGTTGATCCCAACTGAGCTTTCAGTCAAATCACTCATTTTTATACTGTTTTGTTGAACAGCCCTCAGCTGAATTGACAAATTAATTGTATTAAATTGGAATATATAGCTATAAATTCCTTGCCTCAGATAATACACAGATGAGCAGCATTTTACCTTGACTACTTCTTCAAAGGTCTCCAGGTTTTCCTTCATACTGTAGTGAGAGCGCAGAAAGGAGACAAAATTGCAAGGATACATTCCATAAAGACGATGAAAGAGAGAATAAACGCTGGCATGAAGATGGACAAGATAAATCTCTGCCACATGACCTGGAAAAAGTAGTTAGAATCTTTTTCATTACATTGGAGAAAAGAAGAAAAGTTCTAAGAATGCAAACAAAGTACTTTTAAATTTGAAATGTTAACTGGAACAAGTCTTCTGAGGTACAAATAGTCCCTATTGAAACTGTGAAGTCTTCTCAGAAAACAAGCAACACTTAGTCATCAGCTCACAGCAAACCCAGAAATTAAGATAAGGACCATTAATTCCAACCAGTGTGCTGTCATTCTCAAAGCACAGCTTTGTTTTTATTCCAGTTAAAATCTGAAACTCCTCTAGATAGTGAGCCAGAGTAAGACTGCCTGAATGATTAAAAAAGGAAACTAAGGTTTGTTTCACTTTAAAAGGTAAAAACTAAAAGCTTGTAGCCACCAAAAGCAATCACAACAGACAAATCTTAGTATTCACCTCAGAAGTTCCAATCCTACCTGCAATGCAGAATGGCTCTCTAAATAGCAGTTCTATGTGCTTAACACAGCATTTGTTCATTCAGCCATGAGCCACACTCACAGATACTGCTGGTGTTAGACATCAGACCCCTTACAACAAATTCAACAAAGCCAGGGCTCTGAGAAAACCAGTTTTATCAACCTTCATGACTATTGATAGCTGCACATTAAATTAAACTCTTATATATGTTGCTTCTCTCCTCCCCACCCCACTTATATCTGGGAATATCAAATTCCCCAAATCTGCCTGAAACATTAGCATTTTCCCTTCTCTCTCCATTAAGATCAATCTCTGCTTTGCACTGTCATCAGGGCAGTACTTTGGTTCAGTGAAATTTCATGCAGTAGCAGCATCACGTGGAAGATTCTAAGAGACTTCTAAATTTTGAGCAAAGAACTCCCCCAAGCTCTCAAACAACAGAACAGCTTGTGGGCTTAACACATCATTTTCTGTGTTCAGATAATCTCAGACCACTAAGAGTCTCACAAAAGAATGTGCTCACCAATTGCACACGAGTCACAAGGATACTGCAGACCACAACTGCATGCAACAAAGTTGAAATCTCACCTGGATTCTGCAAGCACCAGGCTGAGAGACGCCCAAAGATACCAAAGAAATCATGAAGGTACTGTTTGCCAGACTGAGGAATCATTGGCAACATGGTTATTAGCACTAGGACACCTGTGGTGAGTACTACTACATCTGTGTCAGTCTGCAAGAAGGGAAAAAACCTGCATTAGTTAAATGTGTTGAACTTAATTTTTTCCAAGGATGAAGTGAACATTGAATCATCATCATGGAAAAAGTTCTCTATTGAAACAGTCCCTCTGAAACCTACCAGAACTTAATGATCCAAGATGACTGAGTTTTTTCATAAAGAACAACTTGAAGAAAAAATAGATTTGGGATTCTTGCTCCTACTCTGCTGCTTTTCTGTATAAACACTTGGCTTAGTTAAAAAGGGAACATCACCACAGTTCCACAGCTGAGTAAAAACAATTACTGGCATGTGAAGCATCTTATGTGCCACCTTCCTTCCTTTCCAGAGCTAAACACACACAGCATTCACAGGCTCAAAAACTGCAGATCTGGTCAGAGTGTTCAAGGGTGTTGGCCAGTTACCAACCAGGGGTCAAAAGTTTTTCTACTAAAAAGAAAATTTCACCCAGCAGTAATTCAAACAATGACTAGAACACCTTGGCTTGTTCCACAAGAAAGGGATGTGGCAGTACAGACCTTTGGCTGGATGAAACAGGAAGAGAGAATCAGATTTTAGGAAAGGACACAGAAAATGTTCAGACTCTTCCCTTGCTTCCTCAGTTTAATGCACACTTTCCTTGGTAGCTCCTCTGCTTTGTCAGCACAGGTGCACAGAGCACTGGTCAGGCTGTGGGCAGGTGCTGCTGAGCTCTCTGGGTATCTCCCAGGAGCCACTCAGGCTGATGGGACAGTCAGTTTTTAGGGATTTATCCTCCTCTGTGTGTCTACAGCCTCTACTCTCCCTCAGTCACACAAAACCTATCAAAGCACATTTCCTGTCCATCCCTACCCTCTGTCCACATCCCCAGAACTTCCACATCTCTGTCCTACTCCCAGCAGCTTTCTGACACACTTCATTCCTCCCTCAGTCACACTGCAAAGGGCAACAGATCTTGTCAGGCACGACAGGAGTTCCAGTAACAGCAGCTGGAGCTGCTCCTTTGGCAGTTACATATTTGTGGTGGTTTTGTTTTGCAGAGCTCTGGCACTTGACTGCATCGTGCATTTAAATGTGACTTCATGACTAATGTGGATTCTTCACTATCATAATAAATTCCATTACTGACAATGCATTCTAGGTCTCAAAGCACTTTTCATTCCTTGTTCACTGGTACAGTGCTGTACAGTATTATACCTGATCAATCTGCAGATGAGGGGAAAAAGCCCACAAAGCTTGGGGGAACAGCTACCTCCTTGAAATCCAGCATGTCAGTAGCTAAGAAGGGAAAATCTGCTAATTCCAAGGGAATTTCACCTGGGAATAGTCCATTGCATGGCCCATCTACAGTGCAAGTAGAGGACACACAAATTCAAATTGCACCAGTGGGAAGTTACTGTATTTCTCATGAGATTCCCAGTCAAGATATCCACCAACCTCACCAAAGGCCCTCTTGTCTTTAACTTATTCAGAAAAGTTTTAATAAACATTCCTAACTGACAGTGACAGTGGCTTTTAGAAACAAGATTGTCAGCAATAACAGCATCAGCAGAGTATTCAGCTGATATTAATAGCACTGTGGCTTAACCAAATGACATCAAAACAGGAATCAAATGCCTTGCATCTGTATGCAAGTTTACAACAGGTGTTTTGTAGACAGCTCTGACAGTTCTTACCTTGAGACATTTAAGTAATGAAAGCAGGAGAGGTGCTTGAGAAAGTTTGTGTTTCCAAGATGGTTGTCGTCTTATCACGTGTCCCAGCAGAGAGAGGGTGGGTAAACGAGTAGCAGCTTTGCCCATATAATCATTAATTTTGTCCAGTAGATGCTGACAAAGGATTTTCCAGAGAGTGGTAGAAAAATAAAGGTATTTATATTTAACTGCTCCATACTTTTTCACCAGTCTACATTCAGCAGTTTGTCAATATGGAAACTATGGGCATTTTATAAATATACAAGATCCCAGAGGAAATAGAACCCTGCAATAACTTTGAGACTACTGGTAGACAAGTGTAAACTATACAGGCCAGAAGCAGTCACTGCACTTTGAAATGTTTATAAGTAAATAATAAAAAAAAAACCTGGGCAGCAGCCAATTTGTAGTGCCATTTCCAACCTATTTTAAATCCTTACTTGCTCTCAAAATACCCAATTTGTTTTAGGCTAACACATCCTGCAGCAGGAGCACTGTAAAGAGACAACATTAATCCTCCAAAACCTCTTCTTTATAGAGGTTCTTTGCTTAATTGGGTCAGTTTAAGCAACTCAAGAAACAGAGACCTCTGAAGTTTTTTTTAAAGCATAAACTACTCTTACTACAGAGATACTACATCTCTACAGCCAGGTAATTCTACACCAGAGTAGAACCCCTAGAGTTTTAATGGATGCTATTTAAAGGCTGCTTCAATACCAGGCTAAAATCTGCCATAACAAGATTTTTTTTTACCTTGTCATGAGGCTCTTGCAGAGTGGACAGAATATGCAGTGCCTGCTGAGAATTGGTTTCCAAGTAATAGTCCACCAGGTTGTTGACAAGCATAGGCCCACGGTCTGTCAGTTTGGGGACAGCAAGGAAAAAAGCCAAAAACATTCTCAATACACTAAAAATGAAGTACTTGCTACAAGGACATTGCAGAACTTTTAAGCAACTGTTACACAATTTCTAACATAAAGCAGTCCTTGGTGTTTAGCAGACCTTTGGGAAAATGAGACCTCTCAACTACATTTCCTGGTTCCAAACCATTCAAGTGACTGCATTCAGCTCAGGGAAAGGAACCAGGTTTTTTAACAACCAACAATTCCTGTCTAACCATACAATCCCACAGGTAGCTGAGCTGCTAGGGTGCTTTAGCCAGTAAAGTGTTCAGGAGTGACTTGATGTTCTCTCCCTTCAGCAGATAAAGGAGAGCAAGTTCAGGGACAAGGACACTGGCAGTGCTCTCATGCTCTGAAAGGCTCTGTCAGCACAAGTGATGCCTCAACAGCAGCAATCACTTTCCACAAAGTCTGAGTCTGTTGTTTTGTTTAGGAGTAGGATTTTTTCCTTTTTTTTTAATTAACAAAATCCCACTGGTTCCCATAATGTGGGTGACACCTAATTCCTTCTAGATACACTTGACAAAGAAGGTTTCATCAGCTCACTCTTGAGGCTCTGCCTCAGGAAAAGCCAGTCATTTTGTAATAGTGTTTTAACAATTATGTAACAGACCTTCCAGGAGCCATGCCATTAAGCAAAATGGACTGAAGAGAAGCCTCAATCCTTAAAGCAATTTCAAACCAAATATCAAGAGTTTCTTTCAAGCTGCATTTGCAAAGACAGTGTTTGATAGAAAAAAAAAATCCCACATCATTCTACCTTTATTGACGTGAAAGCAAAACTACACAAAAGGATACATACCACAAATGAGATTATCTTTGAATGCAGCTGTTATATCTTCCAGGACACCCAGAATTGGAGAATCCAGCATTGAGAGGAGCTCACCAACATTTCCTTGCTGTGCCATGATGCACGTACTGACATGAATGTGGAGGTCAAAACTTCAGGAAGTTCTTCATTGGTGTCTTTCTACCAGACTAGGAGAGAAGAGACAGCAGATGAGTGAACTTTTTCCCTTTCCATATAAAATCTCTCATCTCTCCTATTTCTTTTCCACACAAGTGCCCATTTAACACTGAGAGGATTGTGAGGGTTTCCCCACCTGCAATAAAAGCTGTAAGAGTTTCCAAAAAGCCAATGAGTCATGAGCAGGGTTTTCTTCGTGTTTTTCACAAAGACATTAATCTGTTTTGCAGAAGACCTCAGTATCTACACTGTCCGAGCATTCTTTCACCATGTTTTTTAATTTGCTCTCCAGGTCAATAAACTGAAGCTGAAGTTTTGAATAAAAAGCAAAAAGCTGCCTGGAATCCCTCCATTCCTGAGTTCTTACAGCAATTCCTCCTCAAACCACCTTTCCAGTTCTTTGCATAAGACTAAAATCTGGAGAAAATACACACCTCCAGATCCTCCTCCACTCCTGTGACCAGGTCAGGAATTCACTGCCCTGGGCTCTGCATTGTTGCACTCTGAGAGATTTGGGCTTTAAGACTTTGCATTGTGGCTGTGCAGCTGTTGGGAAACTCAAGCAGGGCTGCTGCAGCTGCTGCTCCTGGGCAGCCTGAGCAGCACAACACACTTTGACTTCACTCGTGTGATTTGTGATCACAAACTCTGCAGTGCAGAAACTGCATAAAGTATTAAATGCAACAATGTGCAGATAACAACTGGTCAGCTGCACAGTGAAAGTGGGAGCAAATCTAACCCATGCCAGGCTTTTAAAATGGCTTTCTCCCATGTACCAGCACCAGAGGGGTTCAGGGGTCACACTGACCTACCTACCACAAAATGAATCAGTTTTTATTTCACCCAGAAGAATCCTGTACCAAACCTTTCCCAGTGGCAGAACAAATCTGGCTTTAGACCACACCTCATATTATCAGCAAGGGTTTCTTCTTCCCTCCCACTCCAAGCCAGAATACATTTTTCACTTCCCCCATGGAAGGCAAGACTGACACATGCCAAGTTTGCACGCAAAACTGTTTTTCTACTGCAGTTGTGTTTACAGCACCTGTTCTGTGGATGAGCTGAGCTTCTGTCTGCAATGCTGTCAGCCACACACCTTTCATGATCACTAATAAAGAAAAACCAGAAAGAGGTTAAGAAAAGGCACAATTTATTTCTTCCTTATCACACCAGTTATATGTTCAGAACATCACTAAGTTTTTTACACAGAACAGAAGAGTTGTGCACCCCCTGCATGAGAACAGTCAGCCCTCTGAAAAACACCAAATGGTGCTGCAGTTGCTCTTTCCAGAGCTGTCCACAGGTTAAGCTGTGCAATTACCTCAAACTAGATGGTTTTCACAAGACCATGGTTTTGTACTGTGACCCTTCAAAAGCTGCTGAAGTTTTTATTTATGGAAGGTAGAATCTTACACAGAAAGGATTCTTCTTTATTCTGAACATAGAGTAATTAATTTAAGCTTTTAAATTCTATTCAAAACATTTTTAGGCATTAGCCAAGGACCACAGATGACTGCTCTGTTTTAAATGATAATGCTGTAATTACCTACATACATATTACTTCCTTGAATATTTTTGTTTAACAAAGTCACTGGACAGCAGGAGTTAACGTGTCCACCAGTAAACTTTGTCATTTGCAACATATCACTCTGCAGTTGCAGAACTGCCCAAGGTCACTTTTCTTAGTGCCACCAGACATCAGCTTACTTAACCTGGCACTGATTGCAAATTCAAAGGTGATAATATGGCACCACACTCCCAACTGGCATTTCAGTAGCAACAAACTGGCTGGAGCACTGCAGTAATCACCATTGCAGGACATCAAACCCCTCACCCTCAGTTTTCAATGATCATAACTCAACAGTCCAAATGAAACTCCAGGTCATGTACAAGCAGCCAGCAGAGTCTGATCACTGAAGTTTTTAGATTTAAATGCTATTTCCTTTCTAGTCTAATGCTGGCAAAATGCTAAACCTGCAGACTTAAAACTGGCTGGTAGTGTGAGCAAGACTTGGATAATAATAGAATAGAGACTTGGGGTGAGGGAAGTTGCTTCTTACTGAAAGCAGAATGGTTTTGTGCTTTTCATAAAATCAGAGCTGGCATTTGTTGTGCTTTAGGAATTTGGTTTGGGTTTTTTTGTTGGTATTTTTCCCTACATTGTGCAAACTCCCAAGCTTCAACTCATTCCTCAAAGCATTTGCTGTGTAGAAAACAAACAATGCTCAGAGTGACACCATCCTTCCAAAAGGTTTAAAGCCACACATTCATGCAACCCAAGAAGTCAGCCTTCCACTCTGTTAGTCATTTTGAGGAATCAACTTTTCCATTTTTTGGAATTGCTTTTTTCATTTCTAGTAATCATTATAATATTGAATTGAATCAATGACTGCACTTGCAACATTGTATGAGGAAGCAGCTCTCTCCAAGGAAACTACTCCTTCATTTCTGAGAACACATCTTCAAACAGGCCTTGCTGTCCCTCAGTTTCCATCAGGACACAGTCTCAGCTATGGTTAAGCAATAGATTCACCAGCTTCCTAAGCAACATGAATTAGTTGTTTAAAGTACTGTTAACAAAAGAGATGAATGGCCACACCCCCAGAGCAACTGCAAGCAAAACCTGTTCTAAGAGTTAAAGTAGCAGAGACATGAATCTCTGCTTTTTTACCCCATAAAAACCTTGTCAACTCTCTTCTCTTTGATTCCCATCCCATACCAGTGAAAAGAATGATTGTTCTCTTATTTTCCTTGAGCAATACCATTATACTGGACCAGATCTTTGTCACACCAGTAAAAACCTCAACAGCAGTTCCACTGATTCTGATATTGCCAGATGAAAAATCTGCAGCCTGGTGAAATCATAAACCACTCTTTGGATGGGTTCTGGAAGTCAGGCTCAACAATACCTCTGCAGACAGATGGGGAAAACCCTGGTTAAATGCTGAGTAGGTAAGAGGATTTCAAACTTTGTGCCATTGTGCTGGCATGCACGAGCCCTGCCATCAGATAAGGGCGAGGCTGATAAGGCCAGCTCAGCGCTGATAACGCCACACACGTAGGTAACGGATCATTTCCCAAGCTCCCTGACTAAAACAGATGGCTGCAGTGACCTTGTGCCAATAAATCCAGCATCATTTATCTCAACTTTTCAATCGTGCATTGGAGCTCTTTAAAGTCGAGCAGTCTCCACTCCAACAGCATTCAAAATATCAATAAAAGTATTTCAAAGCACATCTGAAAATGGGGCAATGTTACACACAGGTACCCCACGAGGTGGAAGTTTATCTGAAGTTACACCAAATCAGTCAATTTTGTCACCTCACTGTACACAAATGGCCACAACTTTAAAAAAGCAAATCACAGCTTTCTCAAGGTAAAGTCATTTGTCACTTTAAACTCTAAGTAAGACTGAGATGCTCCAAATCTGTGCCCAACACAAATGAACAAGCCAGGAAATTCCAGCAATAGTCTTAAATCATGTCACACTTTTTTCAGGCAAAGGCAGCTGAGTAAGTAGTTTACAGGCAACAGGCTTTTAGTCAGAAAAGGCCGTGCTCTGGCAGATGAAGTTCAGCTCCGTGGTGTCAGTGTGATTTATCACAGTCCCACCAGGAATTTGTGATGTGATTTTCAAATCTTGTAGATAAGCACAGGCCAGGTTCAGGGGCTCCCATCACCTTGTGAAACAGCCACTGACTGTCAGGGTATTTTGTATCTGGAATTGATACTTGTGCTGTGAACAGGACATCCCTGACACCTTTACAGTATCACATCACCAGCACGGCTCAAATACACAGTTACAAGATGAGCCTCCCTAATGCTTCCATCCCCAGATATTCAATCATCCCCTCATCAGAAGAATTTCCACATCTCTGCAGCCATTCTTGCAACTAACAGGATTAAAACAAGTAAGTTTTCCATGTGATTTGAGTCACTGACTCTTCATTAACTTTTAAAACTAGTTTTATACAAAAGATCCAAAGTACTTGGGTACTAAAGTGTAGGAAAAAAGTCTGTTTAAATACCTTTTAAAATGCAGCATTTTAATCTCACTGGAAAATATCACACCCACAGCACTTCTTATAGTCAAGAGCTTTCTTTAAGATATACTTAGTAAAAAGTATTAAAGTACCAGTACAGCTTTGGAGCCATCTTACAGAAGGAAAAGGAGAAGTCAACAAGCCAAGAACCAAGCCTAATTTTTTTTTTTTCAGTAGCTAATTTAACAACACAAAACAGCTTAAGCTACAAACTTGAGACAAAGGGAGAGACTGCAGAAATATTAATTGCAAAAGGCTAAACAGAGAAAGAGACAGCAGAGTATTCCCAAAGATTATGACTTCTCTAAGTATTTCTGTCAAGAGAAGATGTTCTTCTGTTCAGTGTATTTTTATCCCAAGCCAAATGAAAAAGCAGCTGGTAGTGCCAGTTATGCTGCTCGCAGGGGTGGGGAGGAGGGGGACACACCACAAACACACCCTCAGCCTTTGCTGTGACAACACCCAAATTCAGACACCAGGAGCACTACTCTGGGGGATGGGGAAGGGGATCAGCAGCAGCATTTTATCTCTCCTCATTAAACAGCACTTAAATTGAGGGTGTGTCAGTAAATGGTTATTGCCCCCTCTGCCCCAAGAGGAAAGGGGATTTCAACACCACAGGACCAGAACCTCTAGATTTTCACTTTTCCATCTGATTTCTATTGGAGGTAGGGTCAGGTCACATCCCCAGGTATTGCTTTGGCAAAAGCCATGAACGAGGACAGAAGGATTTTACAGCATTTGTGCTCAAAGAAAAATTCAGATTGACAACACAGCAGCCCTTTTCACTCACATCTTTGAAATGTTGGTCATGAAAGGATTAAGCTTAACCCCCTCCCTTTCACCACACAAAAAACTGAAGCCCGTTTTATGCTTCCTAACCATGCCCAATCTTACATTTCCCTCACAGTTAAAATGAACATTGCCATTACACAAGTGACATAAGCAATGAATGAAAAGGTCCAGCAGGGAGAAAAATCACTGGTGGCATAGGAAAGCAAGCAACTGATAATTCCCTTTTTCACCACCCAGAAATAATAACCCTAAACATTCTAAACCTCATTTCAAACTGATCACTACAACTGGCAATACAATCAATTTAATTTATTTATTCATCTTTAAAGAATGAAGGTGTCTGGCTTCTTCTAATAGTAAATATTTTCCTGGTTATATTAAGATCTGATACTAGATTCCATAACGAAATTAGATCGTTATTTATAGTTATAACTTGCTATTATACACATTCTGCTCTACTTTGTTACAGGTGCTTACCTGATGTGGGAACAGGAATATCACAAAAAAACCCAGCAAGCCCAAACAAAGAGAGAAAATCATATTCAGCAATATTTAAGATTCTTTGGACTCTATGCTGTGCTAATACAGTATTGCTAATTGCTACTCATCACATTTCTGTCAGAGGAAAATTGTTTAAAAACAACCCATGTCGTAAAAAGCCCAAACATGCAAGAGTTGTCACTTCACCCTCTGGCAGAAGCCAGGCTAACCAGCCAGCCACGAAAGGGAGGCAGGGAATTACTGCAATTCCTCACACACAACTGCATATATTAATAGCAAATAAATAAGTAAGAACAAGCCCTGGCTTTCTAGAACAATTTAATTAACACTACACACAGAAAGTCAGTCCAACTATGGAATCTTTTAAACTACAAACAGGTGATCAGAGAGCTCTAAACTTGGCACTAACACAAGGACTGAGACTCCTAAATCTCTGCAGCATTTTTTTTTTGCCCCCAAGAGGAACCCTTTAAAATATTCACAGAGTCAGGCAGCAATTCAGCAAACCTTGAAACCACTGCAACCTATCTAATGTACTCATCAAGGCATTTTAACTGCTCCAAGAACTAAACCCAGCATTACACAGAACAATAGCAAATGATGTGAAACTGTAAAGTAAAAACAAAACATGAATAATGCCCAGGAAAGTGACAGCAATTCACCACTGCAAGAAGTTTACTCTGGATCTTAACGTGCTACTCAAAGAAATGTTTATGCTAAGAAAGGAAACGTCATTACTTGTCCTCATTATGTTTATTAAACTACATGAACATATAATGCCAGACACCAAGCTGTAACGTTCTTCAAATACACACCTGTCTGCAAAGTGCCACCAAATCTGCCCTCTCCTGCTTCCACCACTGCAAATTGGTTATTATTTTATTTGCTTATTATTGAAGAACCCAGAATGGCTTGGGTTGGAAAGGACCTTAAAGCTCATCCAGTGCCACCCCCTGCCATGGGCAGAGACACCTTCCAATGTCCCAGGCTGCTCCAAGCCCTGTCCAGCCTGGCCTTGGACACTGCCAGGGATCCAGGGGCAGCCCCAGCTGCTCTGGGCACCCTGTGCCAGGGCCTGCCCACCCTCACAGGGAAGGATTTCCTCCCAAAAAATGAAAAGGTATCTTTTCCAAAGATATATTTGTGTGTGTTTGCACCACACACGTGTTCCAGGCCATTCAGTTTGCACAGAGGCTGAATCACATCCCCAGCTCCTGTCAGGGCTGACAAGAAGGTGCCTGGCAGTTGGAAGAATTTCAGGAATCAGGACAAGTCAACATCCCAGCAGTCCAGCTGCAAATAGAGCCAGCATTCATTTTAAACTACAAATAGTTACTGAAGACAAATATTTGTCCAAACACCAAAACATCTGCAGTTGGCCAGTGTATCTCACATGGGAATCCATTAATAATGCCACTTTTTTAATCACCATAAAGGTACCAAAGAGTTAAGGTATCAGGATTAAACACAGCCAGAGATAAAATCACTTTAATTGAAGTTTATCTCATGACACATTAGATATTCTGACTATATTTTCACGGTGTAAGTCCCTGCAATTCCCCACAAATGTAGTCCTGGGTGAACTGTGCTGCTAAAAAACCAGAACAAATGAACAAACCAAACCAAAGCAAAAAGGGTTTTCACTGAGTAAAGGATTTTAAGCCCCTCATTTTATTTTAAACTTCAGTGTGGCACAGCTGTTTCTGATAAGGAGAAAACCTGATTGCTGCTCAGCAAAGACAACAGCAGACAGATGGATTCCCAAGGTTTGCACTGATTATTAGAACTTCCAGAGTTTTCAAAGATTTACTTTCCTGTTGCTCATACATGCAAATTGAAGCGGAATTTTGTTTCACCTAATAGGATCACTTCAGTATTGCTTCGATTCTGACAGATTTCCAACAACTACCCCCAGAAGTTAATGTCAGGAAACTGCAGGATCAGACCAGAAAAGAATGAAAACCTGTATTAGCACCCACTGGAAGGTTCTCTGGAAACAGCAGCTCTGGAAAGAGTTCTGCACACAAAACCTGATCCCGGTTTCTGGGTCATTTCCAGGGGTTTTGAATCATACATTCCTTTAAGGCACGTTCTTCCTTTCACTCATTGCCTGCTAAGGGCCTCATTAAAAAAACCCCAACCCCGAAGAGCAAGGGGAGAAGCTCTGCCTAAACTGATAAAACAATGACAGAGGCTGCATCCACAGCAAACAAAGGGTGAAAACTTCAGAACTGCAGCCTTCCAAGTTCTTTGTGATAACAGGAAGCAAAATGTTTTATTGTAGAAGTAAACAACATCCTGACTTCACATTACCTACCCAGGAGCAAGGAAATGAGAAAAGCCTTCCTCACTAAGGGGACAGACTTTAATAACTGCTTAATTTAAAGCCCAATCCCGGACAAGGGAACCTCCTCAGCAACTAACCAAGGCAGGGGAACCTGGAAATCGCTACTCGGCCTTTGCAATGAGGGTGCTGCGCCTTTTTCAATAAGAAGCACAGAATTAAAAGGGCGCTTTGGCTGGTGGGGGGACCCTGAGGGGTCCCTAAGGCCACCTCTGAGCTGACATCCA
>VZRH01003831.1:0-24714 GCA_013397555.1 Urocynchramus pylzowi | reverse complement strand
CGTGATGCGGGGGGCGGGGCCGCGCGCGGGCGGTAAACAAGGCCCGGCCCTGAGGGGACGCGGCGGGCGGGGGTCGGGCCCGGCCGGGAAGGGGCTCGGGCTTCTCGCTTCTCCCGGCTCTACACCTGGCGATCCCGCGCAAAGTGCGGGGATGTGCTGAAAGGAAATAAAAAAGCGCCTCGGAAGTGTCGTTGGGTGCGGAGCGGTGCTGACGGGACGCGGCTCTGGCGGCTCCCGGACAGCACCCCCGGGCACCGGCCCCAAATCTCATTGATTTTAATTGATGAGCGTGCAGTGCTTGTTTCCTTCTCCTGTTTTTGGATCCCTGAGGACTTAGTCACCCACACCGCGCACAAGGATTCCTTGGTTTTGTTTTCTGTTTTTTTCCCCCCTAGAATGCAGCAACCATACGACACAAACATCCCATCCTTGCAGATAAAGGTTAATCTTTGCCTGTGGAAAATGCGGGGTAGGAGAGAAGAAAGGAAATTACCCCGGGGAAGGATCTCCGGCCTTGGGTTTGGTGTGCCACGTGCAACAGGTTTAAACCCCAACATTCAGTCCCCAGGCTGGTGGGATCTCCGTGTTTTTCCTTCTCCAAGGAGGAGCAGCTCCTCAAGGGACTCACCGAGGGTTCTTGCTCTGCCTCTGGAGTGTGCATGAATTCCCTGCAGGAATCGCAGGCATTCAATTTGCAAGGTGGAAATGAGGTGCAAGGAGAAATAAAAAGCAGATGAGAGCCCCATCTGAGAGGGATTGGTTGGTTTTTAACCTCTGCAGCAGTTTTTGTGTTTCCCAGCTCTGATCCCTGCAGGACTGAGATAGTTCCTTCCCACTGCACCTGCAATGGGTCATCCTGCTTCATGATGAGATAAGAGTTGCTTGGAGCCAGCATATTTTTAATCTAGTCCTGCCTTGTGCTTGGCAATTAATGTTTATTATGGTCTGGACAGACTGATGGTAATTTTTTTTTTCCTTGATGTGCAGAAGACATGTTTGTTTAATCTGCCATAGAAAGGAGTGGAAATTAAGATGAGCTTCAGAAAAGAGCTGGAAGCAATTAGTTGTGTTATTTTACTGGGACTTAATTGCTGTAACAGTCAAATTGACAAAGAAAACATGGATGCTATAGCAGGGGTTTGCTGCTGGATTTGAAAGGAGAAACAACTGCACTAAAAGGGACATGTTATGATGTAATTAACCTGTTTACTATTACTGAGCTGTACATTAAAAATCTATTTACTCAGGGTGCACTGGAGCATGTGACACGTGGTGAGCACTCGCAGCAGCACACAGAATTAAACTGTCCTTGTGTGCAAGCAGGGCTCTTTACATCCCCCGTGGCCTGTGTGGGTCAGGGCCAGGACAAGCCTCTGGGAGCCCAGATAAGCTCTCTGTGGCTCTCCCTTCTCTGCTGAGCCTGAATAAGACAACGGGGAAAATGATATCAACAGGAAAAGCATAAAACAAGAATGACCACACGGGGTCAGCTCAATGGTTCTGCCAGCCCCAAATGCACCTCCAGGTCTCTTGGTTTATAATTCAGCTTGTGTAAGTCACCTTTTGATGGTGCTTTCAGTGGAGAGATGAACAGAAGCCATAGACAGAAATCCAGGGAAGAGAGAACACAACAAGCCAAGCCGACTGCACTCCCATCCTGCAGCTTTTTGTTCCACAGGAATCCCTGAAATAAAATCAAGGGAGGAGTGGGTGAGAGCTGGAGGAACCCCATCAGTGTCCCCATGTCCCTTCAGGCTCTGCAGAGTGGTGACCTTGGTTGAGTGAGAGTTTCTGTGCCCTTAGCTCAGGGATCAGTCTGTCTGCACTTACATCTGGCCTTGTGGGCTCGTGGCTACCTGGGGGCCAGAAGAGCTGCTCCAGCTGTTCCTGACCCTGGAGGCATCCTCCTTTTCCACAGGGATATGCCCAGTCCTCCTGGCAGCACCTCTGAAATCAGCTGCTGGGGGGGGTTTACTGAACATGGAATATTAGAGTGGCCTGGAAAGGACCTTAAAGATTTTGACACAACTACTTTTCTAGGGTTTTTTTTTTTTTTTTGTGTGTGTGGTTAACTTACTTGGACTGTCTCGAGTTTAAGAGGCACATTCTGCAGCCATTTGCACTTTGTATCAACGGGAAGTCTGTGCTCAGGGGTGCTGGCAGAAACCAGCTCCAACGTTTCATGAAATTACATCTCAGTCCTTTTCAGCAGCTTGTCATTTTCCTGTTTTGTTTAATTCCTGTAACTGTCTTCATACGAAACCCTGAAGCTGCAATGCACATTTTGGGTTTCTGTTACAATGCTTGTTTTTGTAGCGGGAAATGTAATCCCTCAAATGCCTGTGTTTAAGAGGATGCAAATCAGCTCCCAAGCACAATGCCTTGGGAACGTTTCTTTCATGCAAAACTCGGCTAGATAAATATGGAGGGGAGGAGGGAGAAGGAGAAGGGATTGTTCGTTTCTATAAACAACAAGAATTAATTATGCTCAGTATTATGACAGATGGGTTAAGATCAAAATCTGAATCTTTCTCAATGTGGGTGAAATCCACGGTGCTATCTCCGAGTTGCATCAACCCCATTGCACATGGCCGGTGCCATGGGGCAATGCCACAGCTGGCACCCGTGCCCGTGCTGGCACAGCGCTGGGGACAGCAGGCCCTGCCACTGCTGGGTGCAGAATCCCTCTGCTCTCAGCCCCCAGCGTCCCTGGATCTGCTCCTGGATCTGCTCCTGGATCTGCTCCATCAGGGAAGCCCCAGCCTCCCGCTGAGCCCGGGGCAGAACAAAGGTTGTTCCTTCCTGGTGTTCCCCACCCTGGGCTGCAGCAGGAAAAGGGACCCAGCAGAGCCATGCAGCTGTAGGAAGCAGTGAAATGCATTTGGAAGCTCACAGGGAGCAGAAATCTCCACCTCCAGAGGAGGTTTCCTGCGGGTGGCAGTCCGGCACTCGGCACCCAACGGCTGCTGTACTCTTCTTTACCTCTGGAATGATGAATTCCTTGGAAGGCATCTCTGCACTCTCAGTTTCACCATGCACAGAGAGCTGTGAGCACAGGAGGGGACATCCAAAGGCACACACAGCCCATGCCACTGTGCACCTGCACAGCCAGGAGGGTTGGGATAACTAGAGAATAGCTGGAATCAAGGAATGACTCCCATTCTCTCTCTCCCAAGTATTTGGGGATTTCAGCTCTCCTTGTTTGTCTCCAGTAAGAGTGATGCCCAAGGATTCTAAAAGAAAAAAACTGTTCTCCAGCTCCTGTTCCCACCTGTGCTGGAGAACAACCTGGGGACAGTCACTCTGCCCCTGCTCCATCCTCCCTCCTTCCACTGGGCCATTACTTTGACACTCAATTATTTCACATTTGCAAACCCGTTCTCAAACCTTTTTTGAAAGCAAGCGATAGAAGTGCAAATTCTTATTATTGCTCTTGAAGAGCTTTTTGCAAAGCTGTTGTTAATGAGCTTGCTTAATGAGCTTTCTTAAATCTATATTTATACCCTGTATACAGCTGTATATAGATAGAGCAATGCCTAAAATATGTGTGGATTGCACACACATATGCCTGGGAAAATGAAGGGTGATTAACACGCATCTTCTTCGGTTATACCATGCAAGTATTTATTCGTTTTTCCTTGGAAATTGGAGAGATAAAAGATCCATTCTGGAATAAAATAATTCTGTGCACATGTGCTCGATGGTTTTGTTTATGAGCCCCAAGTATGTGAGTGTGTGTGTGTGTGAGACAGATGGTGTGTCTGTTTGTGAGAGATATGATGCGGGGATGAATGTCTGTAAAAATACAGGTTTCTTAAGGGCTTTTTTAAATTTTTTTTTCTTTTTTAAGGAAAAGACAAAATAACAAATGCCTGCTCTGTACATTATTTCCTGTGTCATGCTTTTTGTCAATATGACAGAGGAGTATTCCTGCAGGAGGCAAAGCTGCCCCCAAAAGTGAAGGGTGCTGCCCCCAGGGCTTCGAGCTGGGCATCGTGAATTCTCTTCAAGTTGTCAAAGTCCTGGGAAGTTTTGATAAGCAAATACTTTCTGAGCTCTGCCTCTTATTGGCTGTTTCTTCACCGCCAGATTTTGACACAAATAATCTGATTGAAAAATCAGGGAGGGGAACAGGGGGGGGAAAAAAACAGAGAGAAAAAAGGAGAAGTATCTCTTTCAACTGACTGCGACCAAGTGAAAAAGTGGAAGAGGAGTCCCGAGAGAGGACGACGCCTCGCTTGTCTGGGGAGATTTCAAGGCAAATCCAGTAAAGCAAAGTCCCTCAAACAGGTGATTGATTTATTCTTTTAAACACTTTTAATTGCATTGGTTTTCTCCTTTTTCTGCTATGTTTTTCTTAGCTTTTTTCCTCCTACTTCGCTTGTGTCTGCAAATATGTAATATATTCCATTGCCTAAGCCACTTGTCCTGAGGGCTCCTTTATGGTAATAGTTCACCTGACTCATTTGAATTGAACCTTTTGGAATTATATGCCATGTACTTCACTTTTACATGTGAAAATGGTAATAGAGCAAAATATAAGAGATGGGACAATGCTCTCAGGTACCTGTGTCCCAGCCAGCTCCATCAGCAGGAGCTGTGGAGTTTTTTACTTTGCCATTGAGGAGAGGGCAAACTGTGTTTTTCCTTTTATTTGCTCTTTTATTGGGCCAGACCTTTACATTCAGAGAGCAGCACACCTCTGCTGCCATCACCTGTGCCAGTTTTTGTAGATGACAGTTCCTCTCCCATTCAGGATTTTTGCTGTGAATCCATCTTATATTATTTTTTCCACCCTTTTTGAATATAGGCTGATTAATCTAACAGGTTTTTAGCATATGGAATTAGCTATTTATAGGCGCTTCTCATATCACAAGATTGATTCAATACATTAATGATTTGCAAGTTCACATTGAAATTGCATCTGTACATTAAGGAGATCTGGAATTTGGGAGATTGCACTGTATAATTCCATCCATGGAACCCTAAGGCAAAGTTTCCTAAAGCCAGTGGCATTCCCAAAATCACAGGGAGCTATGTGAGCTTTCTAGAGAACAAGTGCTGCAATTACAGTCTAAATATGTTTGGTTTTTTTTTCTGGATGTTGCAGCTACACCAGCATTTCTGTTCAACTTCTTTGACAAAATTTCCACCATAATTTGCTGTCCCTGCCATAATGTCCATTTATCCAGTCTTACACAAGAATTAAAAATGTCCTGTTCATTTTTCCAATAAAAAAATGATGTTTAAATTACTTGCCCCAAGTACATTCAATTTTGCAAGGGTGGACTAGTGAAGAAATTATTAATTTTGTTGTAAAGAGCTGAAATTCTTTCAAATTTGACTTTAAAGAGTCAAGAATCCATAAAACCTCTTATTTTATTTTATTTGGGTTCTTAAACCACAGACAGATCATGTTCTACTTTGCACTTTTTTCTTCAAAAATGTAGTCTTTTGAAAGAGAAATTATTCTGTATTTTCGGAAGCTTCACTTTTTCCAGAAGAAAAAGAAAAAGAAGAAAAAAAAAAAGCAGGAAAAGGGCAATATTAAGATATAAATATAAATAATACAAATTAAACAATGGAAAGGAAAAAAAACACTTTTTAGCCTAAAACTTTATACGCTCATCAGCTTATCTGAAGATGTAGTGTAATGTACTGCTAGTGAGTACCAGCCTTGTGATGCCAGTTAAAATTTAATGTTTCACTGAGTGTAGCAAGAAAAAGCATTTAGTCTCTACAATTAACCTTGGAAATCTGAAAACAGAATTACTTGAATTTAGAAAAAAAAATGCAAGTCAGCTTTAGAATGGAGTTTTCACTGCAAATTGGGTTCAGCGTGGCACAATCCTGCAAATACTGTCCCCACCAAAGGGGACATAATAACCCCGAAATAACCTCCATAACCTCATTCACTGAGAGTAGGAATTTCCTAAATTACATCAAGGACCAGTCCTGTGGGTTTGGGTACTGAGAGCTGTTGTGCAGTGAAGTGAGAGTTAGGGCTTCTTGAGGAACACAGGATGCAGTAAAATGAGGATCCTGGAGTCAGAAGCCATCCCTAAACTAAAAACCAAGCCCATTTGCAATGTTTCAGTGTCCCATTAGAGTTTTACCTGGGATACTCTGCAAAATCATCCAAAAGCAGTGCTGAGGGTGAAGGAGCTTTGAGTTTGAACATGCAAATGCTGGATCTGCTTTCAGAATTTATAACTGGTGAAAGAAACCCTTCCAAGGTGCTTCAGGTGAGGTACCCAAAATAGTGAAGCTGCTTTTTTCCCCTTGGCTCCCACTGTCTTTTCCTCAGGGCACATTATAACATTATTATACAAGCTGCATGAATGGCAGGCTAATAAGAATACCAATTCTAGCCACCTACTGGTTTTATGTCCTATGTTGAATTAATAAAAATGCCAGAACACTTCCATTTTGGATGGGCACTCCTGCCCAAGCAATAAATTCCCCTGTGCACTTACCAGTCCAGCTAGAAACAGCTGCCACACGGGCTGAAATGAGCAAAAAAAAGAAAGTTTAATTTTCAGCAAAAGATTGAAGCTAAATTCTGTCAGAAGCTTCAATAACTAAACCGTAGCAGGGTGCAGAGCCCATTGTCCACAGCACTGCTTTTCCTGGGAAATACAGAGAGCCATTAGGAGCAGCTGATCTCTTGCTACAGATAATCTGGAGTTTCGAGGAAAAACAGTCCTTTTTCCTCCCACAATCTCTGCTTGTAGCTTTCCTCTAGCCTGGTTGTGTGAATCACAAAGCCAGTCCAGAGCAGTTGTTAATTAACTCTGCTTTGGGCTCCCAGTTCCTTTTTTTTTCTGTAAAATGGGGTGGGGGAAGGTGACTTCCTTTTGCAACGTTCAGTCCATTGAGGATGCTTGTGCTCAGTCCTTATCAGCACTCAGGATACTGGACCAAATTTGACTTTTACACAGGCTGGGGCAAACACATCCAGGAAGATTCTTTTTATTTATGGACATCTGCTTTCAGGCACTGCTGGAAAAGAGGGGCTGTACTTAGTGCTGTCTGTACTTGGCATATGGGCACTGCCATGAAACTTTGCTGGATTGCTTAAACCACCCATCTCCAGTCCTCTGATTTACCTGCCTGAGCTGCCCAGCTGCTGCCACAGGATTCTCCAGGATTCTCCAGCCTGAGGGCAGGGAGAGTGGCTGTCCCAGCAGGCACAGCTGGATGCACCTCTCACCCTACAGTTACCCACTGCCACAGCCTCTTCCTCCACCGTGGAGGAAGGCCAGGGAAACGAGCTGGTTAATTCAGGCAGAGTAATTTGATGTCTGAAGTTTCCTGGTGTGAATACCCCTCATTGTGGACACAGTGCTGCCCCACCACGTGGGAAAACCCCTGTGACAGGAGTGGAAATTCCAGGTCTAAAGGGTTTGAGGCAGCACTTTCACTTGGGGCAGGTGTATAATGCAGGGTTGGTCAGTGCACAGGTAGCTCAGCTGGGACTGACCGAGAGCTCAGCAGTGCTGCTGGAATGGGAGGGACATGGGCTGAGCAGAGCTGCTGAAGGGTTATAACCCACTGCAGAACAGCCCTGTGTTAGAGCTGGAGCTATTTCTGTGCCTGCAGCTTTTCACTGGGCAGGGACTCTTTACAGATCTTTAAATAAACCTCATTAGAGAGTTCCAGGAGAGCAAAAAGCAGCCGTGTGTACTTCAGTGCCCCTTCCCTCAAGGGCCTGCTTATGGTCCCTCCTCAGTGCTGTTCTGTCCTTTTTCTAAAATTAAATTAAAAGTCTGCTCTTGGCCTCAGCTTTCTATTATTCATCTCAAGCTACACGTAAATTTCTTGGAAAAAGATGAAGAAAAACAGGTGAGTCATTTCAGAAGAAAAAATGGTTAGAGCCAACAAGAGTTATCCCTGAAATCATAAATGGAACAGTGGGAATCCTGGACCAGATTTTAAAAGACAGCAGCATAGCCAAAGGCAGCTGGGCTGGGGGCACCCTGGCAATCCCCCTGTCCCCAGCAGACCTGGCTGTGGGAATCCCACAGCTTTAGGCACCACTGTAAATGTGGCCCTCAGACCTTTAAACAAAGCACAACTGGGCTCTGTAATTATATTTAGCATGAAGGGGCAGTACAGGCACTTCTGAACTCTGGGGAACAGACCTTTCCATCCCTGCCTGTTAGGGATTTCAGGACTGCTCTGTCCTAGGACAGACATTTCACATCGTTCCTGCTTAACAGGTGCAAACTTTATGGATCTTGGGGGGTTTTCTTTGGTAAATGAGTAGGTTCCACTGAACTGCTCTCAGGAAGGAGCAAAACTTAATAACAGAGAGTCAGGACTTAAATGCTGACTTTTCAAATGAAATATAGCAAGATTTGGTTTTAGTGCCTCTATCCCAAACAATTACAAGGGAAAATGCAAATACACATGCAAATAAGGCACCAGCTGATGTTTCTGCACACAGCATTGTCCCTGTTGCCACCCTGCCTCCATCAGAGCAGTTACCAGCCCAGGGAGTGGGCACAGGGTGGGCTGGGTTCTGGGTAGCAAAGATAACACAAGCATTGCAAGAGAATTTGGTATGATTAAATTTCAGCATTTTATGTTTGTCCCTAACCCGCCTTTTCAACGGTCTGTAATGTTTGAGTTGGGTCCAAAAGGTGACTTCTCACCCAGCCCTCCTGCTCTGCCTCTGCTCTCTTGTTTGTCAGCCAGAACTCCAACTACTCAAGCAAAAGGGAAACCCTCCACACATTATTCTGCAGGGATTTCCCTGTTTCTCTCCTATTACTGGTGTAGTTTCTATCATTATTGTTTATATAATAATTTCACAGTAGAGCCCAGGCCATGGCTTGGGACAGGGCCCTTCCAGGTGCAGCACAAACACTCAGACTTTCTCCAATGGGGATCTCTAATCCATGGTTCCCTCTGTGTCCTATCAGGGAGGAGAAGATCAGAAATGCAGCCTGTGCTGTAGTCAGAGCAGGACTACAAGAGACAGGACCTGGCTTCCAACCTGGCCACAGACAGTTTTGGTCTGTAACACAGATCTTGGGTTAAGCCTGTCCCTGTTTCTTTTTCTGTAATCCTTTGCCTCAGCCTGGGGTGGATTGTGAAGTGTGATTTTTACAGAGTGCACTTAATCTGAAACAAGTGGGAATTTAATCCCCCAAGCTACAGAGGTTTACCTGGTGTTTTTTTGTGTTTCCTCCCAGAAGGTGAATGGAAGATGCCACGTTCCTTTTTGGTGAAGAGCAAAAAGGCTCACACCTATCACCAGCACCGCTGTGTGGAAGATGACCTGCCAGTACTCACGTGGGGTCCAGTCACCTCTGCCTTCCCTGGTGAGTCAGTCCATCCCCTGGGCTTGTAGGAACACACCAAGGGAAATCAATAACTCAGTAGGCAGCTAAGGGAGCAGGATGAGTGAGCTAAAGAGCATCTAAGGGCTTCCACACAGGGATGTCAGTGTAAGGGCAAGTAGATCCTTACTGTGTGTCCTTTCTCTGCACCAAATCCACTCTGATCCTCCCTTTGTTTCCTGCTGGGTTGCTGCAGAGATTTGAGCTATAAGATGCTGTGTGGGGTTGGTCACATTTGGGAAAAATGACCAACTTCAGGCCACTTATTGCTGGGAAAAGAGCTTGCACTGGGTTGTCAGTGTTCTACAAACTCACAACTCTGCCACCTCCACCTCTGGTTTCCTGTGCTCACTGCCCACATTCCCTCTGGACTGCATCTTCTCTACCTCAGGGTGCTGCCATCTCTTCCTGGTGTGAACACCACCCAACACAGCTCTGCCCATCCCTGCTGTGCTCCCTCTGCTCCTGCTCTCCTCCAGCCATTCAAGCAGTGGCAGGGCCAGGGTAATTATCTTCTTCCTTCAGGCACCATTCAAATTTTCTTTATTCAAATTTAGGATCAGTTTACCCTTTGTTCTAGCCCTGGCTATCAAATTAGAGTCTGGCCCTGAGATAAGTTTGATAAAAAAGGAAGGAGGTAACATTTTAATTTCCATTCCTGCCATCATCCTTTGGCCATTTGTTGTGTCTCTGGTGCAGTGGCAGGTTTTGACAAGAGATAAATACTGTCCTTCAGCAGATCTATCCCATCTCCAGCAGAAAGGACACACATGTTGGATCTCTGTGATTTTAGATTCTTACTACAAAATTTAACAAGGGGTGGTTGGTGTCTTTAAGGGCTGGGACAAGCATGGAGAAATAAATGGGAGTGTGGGCAGGAGGAGACAAGGCTCAGTGCATAAAGACTTGCCTCCCCTCTCTGCTTCCCTACTGGGCTGCCCATAAATCCAAGTTAACAATACCCAACTCTCTCAGGAGAGGGGTGGGGAGGTTAATAAGTTAGTGATTGTTAGTTACCCACACAAACAGAAATGGTTTTAAATAGGGAAATTATTCTTACAGACACAATTCCAGGGTTGATTTTCTCTGACTGTATCGGGTATCAAGGATCCTATCATCTCATCCTGCTTGGAATTTCCCTTCCTCAGCAATGGGCAGACCTTGAATGCTGATTGCATCACTCTGCACTTCCTCAGGGAATTGAGCATGGGCTGCTGTGTCCAGGCAGGGGCTCACACATGAGTGCAAAACTCACCTAAACAGACTCTTCTTGTAGCAGCAAGAGTGACACAACTGTGACCTAAGTGTGACACTGCTCTTTACAGCCACAGGGGACAGGACACCAGAGGACATCAAGAAACAGGATCTGGGATGTGTGGTTCCAAAACAAGAAAAGGACCCACCTGAACTGAAAGAAGAGAGTGTCCCTGTCCAGTACCTGAGCAGAATGCTGCCAGGCCCTTCAGCTCAAGGTTGGCTACCCAAAACCCCAATTTGCAAAAGAGGTCAGGGCTGAGCTGGTTGTGGAGCCCCTAAGACTGGGCCCAGATTTTGAGTAAATGAGAGTTCTTATTTTGACATCAATGGTCAAACTTGCCACAGGCAGAGCTCATCAGGAGCATTCTGTATTTCCCTTTACAGTTCTGGTCTACACCAGGAAGAGTGAAGGATTGTGTTGTTATTCCCAGTGAATGAACCTCCCCACATTAATGCAGCTCTGTGCTACGTGGGTCAAGGCAGGTGCCCACAAGCTACTTGTTCAAACACCTCATCAAGGAGGGCTAGCAGGGGGCTTAATATTCCCTTAGCCATAAAATTTCCATGGCATTCTTTGCCATAAAATTTCCTCAGATTGAAATCAAAGTCACCTGGGGAATCAGGATTTGAATCAAGGAGAAGTTACCTTACCAACTGCAACTCCTGAGGTCAGGCAAGATGGGGAACTTTTTAACAGGTGCCCAACTTCAGGCAATGGTGTGACACTCATCTCTTCCTCTCCTTTGCAAACTCAGAGATGGCCATGCCAGGGCTGCAGATCAAGGATTACACTAACACAGTGAGCACCCCAACCTTCTACAAAGCTGGCTTTTCCTGGGATGCTTTCCACATGCCATACAGCTACCAGCAGATGTCTTCCAGCATACAGTCAGCCCTGCTGGAGCACCCTGTGAGCCTGTATGGGAGCCACCTCCTGCCCAGCACCAAGCCCCCCCTGGACTACAGCCTGCATTATTCCTCAGACATGGAGACCTTCCACTGTGTGAAGTGCAACAAGGTGTGTGCTGGATGAGAACCTCTGGGATGGGGAGGGCCTGGAGGGATTTTCATTGCACACATGAAGCATGAAATCCATTCTTCATCAGGCACACCAGAGTGTGTGGCTCAGAGCAGGGCCTGCAGTCAGGAGAACAAGGCAGTGGGAATGCTGCGGTTCACAGGAGCTCTCACAGAGGGGAGAATTAAATAAAGAGAAAGAATTGAAAACAGAGATGGAGATGCAGGCACCTC
This sequence comes from Urocynchramus pylzowi, assembly GCA_013397555.1. Classification (NCBI taxonomy): domain Eukaryota; kingdom Metazoa; phylum Chordata; class Aves; order Passeriformes; family Fringillidae; genus Urocynchramus; species Urocynchramus pylzowi. The sequence continues at coordinate 12,859 of VZRH01003831.1, read as the reverse complement.
ATGTCAGAAAATCACTGGGATTTTGTTTTGCAGGTGTTCTCCACTCCCCATGGACTGGAGGTCCATGTCCGAAGGTCTCACAGCGGGACCCGTCCCTTTGCTTGTGAGGTGTGTGGCAAAACCTTTGGGCACGCTGTGAGCCTGGAGCAGCACACCAACATCCACTCCCAGGTGGGTGCCTTGGTTCCAGAGAACCAGCTGGTTCTGGACCTCAGCTCTTGCTTAATCCATTACAGAGGAAGTGACATTTCCTAGGTTACAAACGTGATGCCTTTCCTGTGGCACGCAGTGACAAGGGCAGGAGCTCTGAAAACCACAGGTCAGAGCTCTTGGTCTCACAAATCTCAGTCTGCCCTTCAGAATTCCTTGGAAGGGAAGGGAGGGTCATTGCTACTCGCTCTTCTGTGCCTCACCTCCTGCTAAAGGGTGCAGGAGTTGGGATCACAAGATGTGATCCATTTCCATAATTAACCCTCCCTGCATTCCCTTTGTGCTGCACCCAGTGTTATCAGTCCACGAGCCAAGGAGATTTGCTTATCAAATCTACAATTCTCATCACTCTTCAAGCTCTGTCACATGTCTTGCAGCCTCAGACATCCCATGATTTTCCTTCCCCAACAGGAAAGAAGCTTTGAGTGCAAGATGTGTGGGAAGACATTCAAACGTTCCTCCACCCTCTCCACTCACCTGCTGATCCACTCGGACACACGGCCCTACCCCTGCCAGTACTGCGGGAAACGCTTCCACCAGAAGTCAGACATGAAGAAGCACACCTACATCCACACAGGTGAGAAACAAAATATTCCATGAGAAAACCAAAATTAGAGCCAATGCACACACACAGTCCCCAGACACAGAGGTGTTAGACTGGGGATAAGTGTCCAGAGGCACTGGAAAGTCATTATTGCATGTGGGGTGAGACAGCAGGAGGCTGAAGCACATCTGGTTGACAAGGAGGTGGTTATTGGCCAGCCTGTGGTGCATGTTGGGGTTGTACCCAGCCCTGGATGCAGGGAATGGGTCACTCAGGTGGAGAGGACTGTCCCTGGTTCTTCCCACCCTCTGGTGCTGGATCTCAGTCCAGACACATCACCAGGAGAGCTGGGCTGGCAGCACCCTGATGCCCAAGCAAGTCTGACTCTGCTAAAATGCATTTCTATCTCTCTTCCTTCAGCTGTTAAAGTGGGTTTTTTTTTTTACCATTTTCTGTGCCCTGCAGGGGAGAAGCCCCACAAATGCCAGGTGTGTGGCAAAGCCTTCAGCCAGAGCTCCAACCTGATCACCCACAGCCGCAAACACACGGGCTTCAAACCCTTCAGCTGCGAGCTCTGTGCCAAGGGCTTCCAGCGCAAGGTGGATCTGCGCCGGCACCGAGAGACCCAGCACAGCCTCAAGTGAGGGCTCTTTGCTGGAGCTCCCACCTCATGCTCCAGGGAACTATCCACAGCACCTCCATCCAGCTCATAAAGCTCCCATGGTGTCCCGTGTTCCCCTGGGGACTGGCCAAGTGCATTGGCTTTGGCACCACAGGGCCTTGCACATCCCAAAGAAACCTGGGGGAGCTTTCCCTTTTTGGTTGCAACAGGTACCAGCCCAGATCTGACATCACCTGCTCAAGTGTAAATCCAGAGGAATTCCTCCAAGGTCACTGTTACTCTGGCTTTCTACCAGGAGCAGAATCCAGTTCATCAGGCTGCCCAGCTGGGAGGAGGGGACTCCTGGGCTGGTGGCAGCAACAATCTGTACAAAGCTGGTGCTGTAACCATGTTCTGCTCTGATGGTTGGGAAGATAAGCCCAGGGCATGCAAATAGATTGCATTCAGTCAGCTATGTTCAACCTGGACAGGCCTTCTGCAGAGACTTGCCCAGGCCATAAATTCTGCCAACAGACACCTTAAAGTCATTTTTTCAGCAGAGCATTTACTGTGATCAAATGACAAGTTAACTGTGCTGTATTTTTAGCTTGGAGTGGGAGGAAAATACTGAAGAAACAGCTCCTATCCCTAGCAGATAACAGGGGTCTCTTAAATACATTCCTCAGACACACCATGCTGCAGAGATCCCAAGCAGGCTCCAGGAAGAGCCATACAACAGCACCAGGCACAAGCTAATAATCCCCATGTCGTGGTACCATGGGAGAGCCTGGCTGCTCTTGGAATCAGGGCTGGAATGTCCCACAATATTTCCCTGCATGCTGGACATGCCAGCTTAGAGCTGTCCTGAGCAGTCCTGAGTCACTGCATGGGCAGGAGTGACCCTGGATGTGGAGGTCAAGGGCCAGAGTTCTGCTTGCCAGGCACTCTCCTCAGGGAGGAAGTGACTGAGCCTGGACATGTTGGCAGAGCTTGCAAGCACCTCACAAGTATTATACAAAGAGAGCAGTGGTATTTCCTCCTTTTGCCAGGTCTAGGGGTTGAAGCAAAGCACTGGAGCAAGTAAAGAACCAGTTCCCCTCCAAGCTCTGCCAAATTCTCTCTCTATAACCTTTGGCAAGGCACTGCACTGGGCTTTTGTTTTTCCACCCCTCCTGGTGATGTGGGGCCATTCATTCGGGTTTGTGGAGTCCCCTGAGTTCTTAACAGGAAGGACAAAGTATTATTATAACATTATTATAACACAGACAAGCGTTTTCAGTTAATTGGGGCATTGTAGCAGCACATGGCTCACTCCATAACTGCATCCCTGAACACACAGCCTTGGACAATGACACCAGTGGGAATTACCCTGGGAACAGGCTGTGGCCATTTCACTCCAGAGGCTTATGAAGGAGTGCCCATCATGGGCAAAGAAAAAATTATCCAAGTGGAAAATTCATGTATTGCCAGGAGAGAACTGCCCTCAGTTCCACTGCTGTAAATCCCAAGTTATTCTCCTAAGACCTGAAATGTTCTTGCCCCTTTTATGCTGTGCCTAAGCTGTAAGTCATTAATATGTACCTGGAAGCTCAAACCCAGAGTCTGTACTCCTGGCTTTGCTTGTACCCTGTAAATATGTATTTATACTTATTCTAATGTATATTTTTATTGCACTATACCAGACAGTGACATGTACAGGCCTGCTGGGATTTATCTGATAAATCTGTTCCTTCTTAGTAACTGGGCTAACACAGTGTATTTCATGTTCAAAACACTCATTTAAAGGACGGCTCACACCTCACTCTGGGGACACAGGCAGTGGGGATGGGGTGCAGAAGGAGAAGGGAAAGAGTCTAGGACTGCTCTTTATGGTTTGAGTGGGAATAAAGATGGAAATTCACATGCAGGAAAGAGCTCCCATTAGAGAGATTTTCATCCTGGAGACAGACTGGTGCAGAGCCCCACAGAGCCAGAGCCAGCTCTGCAGAGCAGAAGGGCCACACCAGCTACACGGAATGTGTGTCCAACAGACAGTGCCAAAGCCCCCCAAAAATCCCTGCTGTCCTTCCCTGAGCCATTCTGGGGAAGGTGCATAACCTGTGATGGAACTGGTCCCCAGCCCCACACACACCTGTGAACACCAACACATGCACAAGCATTGCTCAAAGTAAAGTCATTTCAGCTTATTAAAATTACTGCCCAAAATGCAAACTGTGTTTGTTATTCCCCTTGTCCTCCACTAATCTGCAAACAGAAATATTCAAAGAGGGCATCAGCATCTGAGCTGCTCAGGAGCAAAACTCTCCAGCCCCAAACCACACAGGCACACCAGCACAGACTCCCCTGGGGACAGCAGGGGTGTCTGACTCATGTAAAGCTTCCCAATTTTGGCCATTTGGAGTCAAGTGCTGGCACACATCAATTGGCAAGAGTGCCTGTGACCACTCATAAAACCAAACCAGACAGCTGGTTCTTCTGAGCCTCGTGAAGAAGAGCTGCTGTATCCACTAGATTTTCATTCCTGTTCTTGATTTCCAAGGTACAGAGGAGCTAAAACCTTCAATGGGTAGCTGGGATCTTCTCTCCTGTGTGCTCCTACAGCTTCTCCCTCCAAGCACTGCACACATCACCCCAGTCCTGTCTGCTATTTCCCCAGGACTCCAGGGTGGGTTTCTGAGCCCAGATATTCCTGAAGAGCAGCTACACTGGAGGAGGCAGTGCCAGGAGAGAACTGGTGTTGTTAACACTTTGCCTGGTGCTTGTGAGGAGCCTGGGGAGCCCATCCCAGGAGATCCAGGGACACCTTTGGCTGGCTGGGCAGCGAGGGCAGGAGCACACTGGGATGGCTGCAGGCAGTGTGCTGCTGCAGAGCTCTGGTGAGCACATCAGTGGCCAGAGCAGTGCAGGGGGTCCAGGCTGGCCCACTCCCACAGGCACAGGCAGTGTATCAGAGGCACAGCCTGTGCAGGGGGGGCACTGGCAAGGGCACGAGCAAGCCAGAGACAGGAGGTGACAAAGGGAGGAGGGGACAGGGAATTAACTTGCAGTGTTTCCCACTAAGATACTACTGTTTCTTCCTCTTGAATAATGAGTTGCCACTTTAAGATCACCTAATGCCCAAGCCCTGGCATTGCTTGAGGCCTACGGATGCCAGCAGCCCGAAGGAAAAACAAGGCAGAGCCCCACTGGCCCTTCTTCCCTCCCAGCACAGCACCAGCCAAGGGCAGACCTGCTACAAGAGCAGGGAAAGGGCTGCCCTGATCCTTGGAGCTGCTGAATCTGCACCACAGGCACCCAAGGATGCTCAGCACCCGTCAGGACCAGGCCATGGCTGTCACCAGCTCCAAACATGCAAATCCTCCTCAGTTCTGATCACTCTGGTACAGCCCCTTTCTCACCACCTCCCCTTGCACCACAAACATTCTGGTCAGTCAGTCAAGGAAACAGATAGCAAAAAGCAAAATCTCAACTAATCTCTGTGGCTGAAGAAAGAGCTGATTGTTTTTGCCTCTCTTTGAGCCGGCTCTGTATCCTGTACTTCCCCAGTCCCCTTCACACCTTCTTCCCTTTATTGCTAGGGAAAAAAAATCCTGGTCTCTGGGCTGTTTTGTTTAGCAAATGAGGGACATGCAAAGCACTAACCCCAGGCATCTGTCAGGAGGAGAGAGGTGCCTCTGTGTCTTCCAGACAGCCTTGAGGCACTGAGAGCAGCAGCCCAGAAGAGCTATGATTAAAGGTGGATTTCAGTTTGGACACGGGATGAATCTGTTCCTCATGAGGACAGAGCCACGGGACACCTGCAGGAAGCAGAGGGGTGTTCCCAGCCAGCACAGCATTAGGCTGGAACTTATCTTCAGGTTGTAATAACCCCACAGAGTGCAATCCTGGAGAAGGCAAGACCCTGAAGCTTTCTTGTGTTGGCAGTTGTTAAGGAAGCCCTAAACAGAGCTGAGAGGAAGGACAGGGAAGAAAGAATTAGGCTCCAGTTGGGTGCAGGTTCTACTGGATAAAGTTATTTGCTGTATCCACTTCCTTCCCACCTTAGACATCACAAGAAAGGGTTTTCAGTGAAAAAAAGATAAGAGCAGAGTCCCTTGTCCTCACAGCAGGTTGTTCCCCAGTCTCAGGTGATGGAGACACAGCAGTTTAAATCCAGCCCATCAGCACAGCACACAAAAGGAAACTTGAAGGTGTGGGGCAATCTTGCAGAAACAGCTGCATACCCATTTCCTTGCACAGGGAAAACATTCCTGCCTGCCATTAAGGGCCTAACATGGGACTGGATATGGCACTCATCTTGCAGTGCTGCTACAGAATAACAAAAAAAAAGTACACCACAAACCATTTTTTAAACATTCAATCTGCTCACAAAGCAGAGATTCCCCCCACCAATTTTCACCTGGAATAGCACATCCACTCAGAGAAGGCAATCCAGAACAGCCACACAAAAATTATTCAGGGATAGTGAATCTCTGTGCTGGATGAGAAGTGAGAGAACACAGATCTCTGCAGAATTCCTGGCCCACCATCTTAAAGCTAACAGTCACCATGGACACACACTGATCTTAAGGCTGCAACTTTAAACTGAGACTCAAGATCTGCCACACATTTCCTGCATGACCTTGGGCAAGACTTGAGTGCTGGATTTCTGAAGTTGCTCAGCACACTGTGAAGCTCCCAGAAGATCTTCACCCCATCTGTGAGAGGAGGATAATCATTCCCCCTCTCCCCTTCATTTCACTTGTTTATTTCAACGGTAAGATAGTCAGGAATGAGACTGCTCCTCCTTATCTCCCACATCCAGCACCTCTCACAATGGAGCCTTGATCTGGGCTGGAACACCCAGCTGTGACAGCAATAACCAGTGATAGGAACTGAATCCAGCAGGGCACCCTCGCTCCAGAGCAGGCTCAGCAATCCTGCAGGCAGGCACAGAGACCCTGCACTAAACCCACTAAACTCCAAACCAGCAGAGGAACAGGATGAGCAGCAACAGGGAGGATAAACCAGACAAGAGCATTTTGACTTGTGAATAATATTGCAGGGAGAGAGACAGAGCTGGATAGGAGCTGAAAACATCCCACTCAGTGCCCTCACTTTGAATGTGCTGCTTCAATCTGGGCACTCCTCAATCTGGTCCTTGGGCTGATTTTGACCTGTGGGCCCAAGGGGGATCTGTGTTCACTGTACCAGCCAGCAAGGCAGGCAGAGAGTCCCCAGGAATGGGGAAATCTGGGGCTGGGGAGGAGCTGAGCATGCACTGAGCTCAGCTTTGGTCTGATAAGTTTATCAAGCACTGCCGGCTGCTAACTGTCAGCTGGGGAAGGGAGCCTGTTAGGGAGGAGGAACAGCTCCCAGGGCAAGATAGGACAGCCCAGGCCTTATCAGAGTGCCTGAGCCAAAGAGGGAACTGGAGAGTGAGCACTTTCCAACCACTTCATCTGAACAACAGACAGATTGGCAGGAAAGGCCTGTCAGCCCTTTGCCACCCAGGCAGCCCCCCATCCATGCACACAGCCCGGGTAAGGGCAGCCTGGGAGCTGCAAAATGAACATTGGGACCCGAGGGAGTGCAGGGAAGGTTTTCTTAGGGCATTGCTGAGTGTGAGAGTCAGATTTACAACAAACTGTTCTGATGCTTACTGAGTGAGCTGCTCCCGTTCAGTGCCCAGAGCAGCTTCTCCCCTGTGCTGCCTCCCCTGAGGTTTGGGAGGGGGATCTTCACCTCACAGTGGCACCAGTCACTAAGGTCTGGTGTGCAGATAATTGCTCTCTCTCTGAAAAGTAGTAAAAATCCCTGAGTGAATAGAAGGGGGAAAATCCTGACTGTTCCCATTTGAGCTGAAAAAGCAAGAGCCAGCAAATACCCCTTCACAGCTTCTCCTAGGGCAGCAATAACCAAATCAATCCAGCTGAAGATCATACCAGGGATCTGGTATGTCCTCAGGGACACCCTCCTGTGCTTGGATGAGCTCCCCTGGACCTGTGCAAGCTCCCTGTGCAAACACCTCAGCCATGGCAGGGAGGGGAATGAGAGATCCCTGCAGGGCACATCCTCTGCTTGGTTTCCCTGATGAAGCTGGGTCATGCAGGATGAACCAGTGTCACACCTGCAGCTTTAACACATTTCTTTAGCCTGCCAGACCATGCTGTTATCAGGTCACTGCTCATCCAGACCATATGGACAGCCCTCATCCTGCATCCCACCACCTTTGGTTCAGGCTGGTGTCTTGGGTCCTGCCTGTATCTGGGGTTTTTACTGAGATGTAAGCCCTGCCCCTGTGCTGGCAGGATGTGCTCATCCTTGGCTGCCTGGGTGCAGTGCTGTCCCCTGCTCTCCACGGGATATGAAGCAGGAAACCTTCAGCAGTAGCTCAGAAGATCTCTGCTATGACCTGGTAACTCAAAGGCTCCCTTTCTTGATAAGAAACATACCTAGGGAATGATTTTTCTCTCTTAAAGCACATATCTAAACCAGAGCTGAAGTCCTGCCTTGTCTGCACCTACTTCTCTCCATGAAGAGAGGGAGCCCAGTATCTGTAGGCATCTAAAGTTACACCAGCTGAGTCACAGCCCTGTGGTTTCTGCACCACTCTCAGGCTGAGTTTCTCACAGCTGATTCTGCTCCAGCCCATAATCTGCAGCTCTCCAGGTCATGAACAACCTCTAAGCCATTTAATTCCTCTGTGCATCAAGGGCTCCTCAGCAAGCTCCAACAGCCACATTCAGCACCAGCCAACACAATTCTGACATTCAAGGCTTCCTCTTGAGGAGCAAGGGGTTTAAAAACCCATCTCCATTGATTCTGCCTTCCTCTTGAATAATTTTAAAGTCTTGGGACTTTATCTTACATCCCAGGCTCATCTATATTAAGAGCTTTGGTGGGATTTTTAGCAGTGGTCAAGTTCACTGGTTTTTTCTCTTTATAAAGTAGAAGTTATCTCTTGTCTCAGTTGAGGAAGGGGAAGTTGGAGATGACAGAGCATTCCTGTTCCTGAAAGGGCCCCATCCTGAGAGTGTGGACATGGTGGAGCAGTGTGTCACTCAGACATCCCTGCCTCAGCTCCTTATTTAGATCCAGCCTGTAGCAGCTTCAAGATCTGCAGATAAGAGCAAGGTAGAATTCCTGCACATGCACAGCAATACACTGGAGTGGCATCATGAAAAACCCCACAAAAACCCCATAAAGCATCAAAGCACGGTCTCTGCATTGGGATCTGCCAACCTGCATTTTTCACCTTAAAATATTTGCCCAAATTTGAGTAGCACAACAAGAAATGGAACTCAGGTGAGCTGGACTTGCAGTCTTGTTTGTTAACTTTATCTTATCTCCTTCAAGTATTAAAACTAAGTAGAACATCCCCAGTTAAAACTCTTTTCTTAGGAAAAGTATAATGTACTGTTGGTAAGACTTCATTTCTGAATGATGCTTATGAGATCTGCATAAAACTCATTTTCTAGTGGCTTAAAGGCAGAACTGACAGGGCAGAAGACCTTGGATTTCAGACTGAGTGTGTATGAGACAGCTGAGGTTTCTCATGTTACCTGGAACGCAGGGAAACAGCTGGAAAGTCAGAGGGCCATGTCCCTGTGCCTGCTGCATAGTGCCACAACCATGGTGGTGGAGAGCTCAGCAGGATTGATAACACTTTGCATTTGAATAGCTCATAGTACCTAAGGATTTCAAAAGGGCACAACATCCATCAGGCAGCAGGATTTAGCTCCCAGCCTGCAAGTTTTCTCACAGCATCATTATTAATTTTGCAGAAGATACAACACAAACATTGTAGTCAGCAGGAACAATAATTTCTGCTTTGGGGTACCACCTCCTCATCCTCTCTTCCTCAATCCCCAAGTGCCCAACAATCTTAGCTCAGAAGGGAATGTGACTCAGGCCTTCAGCTGAAGGGCTGTCACCTGCAAACCCTGAAGGCTGGATGTGGCCCTGGTTTTATCACTGGCCACCAGCTGCCTCTACAGCTCTTGCCTCCTCCCCAATGATTCAGCAAATCTTCTTTGAGGGGAAAAACAAGCACACAAGTGAACAAATCACAATGTCAGATTACAAAGATGAGCGGGGAAAAGCTGCGGCTCGAAGGAGGGAGATAAAAGTTGGTGAAGTTACATGAGCCAAGGATGAAAATGCTCAATAAAGACAAGTTATTTTTTGAAGGAAAGCAATAATAACATGAAAAAAGGTGTTGTAGTTTGGATACTTAATGCTGTGGAACATTGCTAAGAGTAAGAGAACACAACGTGGAAGGAAATGAAGCATATTCTACCCTCTACTATCTGGGCATTGCACAGGGCTGATAGGGATTTTTACTGGTATAGATGAGAACTGAACAATCCATTCTGGTTTACACTGGAACAGAGTTCCCCTAAGAAAGCTATTTTCAGAAAGAGTTTCTGCTCTCTGAAACCAAGACTTCCAATAATCTGGAAGCCCCTTGCCAGGCAATTTGAATGTCACTGTTCCTGGAAAAAAGGCTGCAAGTCATTAGCAGAGGGCACTTGGAAGTAATGTTTTAACTCCTGACAGCTTTGGCCACTGCATCATATTTCTATATCATAGCCCTTTCCATAAATGTTTTGTTTCCTGGTTGAGGGGAAACACAGGATCAGCGTAACAGCTCTATAGAATAAAAAGTAAAAAAGAAACTCCAGCCAAACCTCAGCTAGGAGATGTAATATTTCCCCTAAAGGCATTCCACTCTACTCAAAGCCAAGACTTCCAAGAATGCCATGAAATCTTAGGGAAAATAAGGGTTTGGAATTTATGGAGAGCTCATGCCACATTTGGGGAATCTCTCAGCCCAGTGAGTCCTCTGGGATCTGCGAGAGAGATGCAGCCTTCCCCTGGAATTAATGCAACACAAAAAGCAAGCACAGAAGGAAGGGGAGCTCAGGAACTGCAGACACATATGGGATGGATAAAGAGGGTTTTGGGGTACATACTTACACTGCTGCTCTTCCCTAGAAAACACAGAAGAAGGAACCATGGCACAACCCAGAGGTTTTCCCCTCAAGCTCACCTGGGATATTGTTGCTGTGTAAGGCACGTAAAGAGTGCCAGGGGTGTCTCCTTTTAAAGCATTTCCCTGTGCTGTGCTGCCACCTGCTTTCACAGCTCTGGGAGTCTCCCCTCAGGTCTGACAATACTCAGGTGAGCTCTAGAACTCCAGTGTCAGCCCACCTGAAAAGGGGGAACTTATCACCAAGTTCAAATGTTTAAAGCGTGGCTACAGAGAAGGTGGAGACTCCCTTTAGGAGGAGTCACATGGAAAAACTGAGGGGTAATGGGTACAAGTTACTCCTGGGGAGATACAATTGGATACTAGAGGACAATTTTTCACAGTGACAGCAATCAGTCATTGGAACAACCTCCCCAGGGAAGTGGTGGATTCCCCAACACTGGACACTTCTCAGATCAGCTGGACAGGGTGCTGGGCTGTCTTAACTAGACCCGGCTTTAGCAAGGGAGGTTGGATCAGGTGATCCTTGAGATCCCTTCCAAGCTGGTATTCTTTGTTTCCATTAAAATGTGCTACTGCTGCACCCTACAGGCTGAAAACAGTTCTTTTATCATTAACCACAATTTCTAAGCCAGGCTTATGGTTTTGTGGGTGGAGGCTGGCTCCTGGATATTTGGGCCTGGTTCTGCTTCTCCCCCATGCCAGAGCTCTCCCAGAAGGAGCACACGCAGTTCCCACCTTGCTGCGATGAGCAGGGGGAAGAGCAGCAGCTGTAACACAGACACACAGACACACAGACACACAGACATGCCACCAACCCTGACTCAAAGACCTCACGGTGGTGGGGGACACAGGGCTCAGCTGTGCCAGAGATGTCCCACATGCTGGATCCCGGTGGGAAAGGCAGAGCTCAGGAACAGGGGGAGATGGGCTGGAGACCTTCACCTGCTGAAGCTGCTGCCTTGTTCTGCTGTATCCCTTTAGGTCTGGAACAACAGAGGAGGCACAGGGAGAAACTGCCTGGCAGTGGCCACGCCTGCAAAAGTCCACTTGAGGTGACGGGACCTAGGGATGTGGTGAGGGGCACTGCCCCTCCCAGCACACCCCACACATCCTGGTATGCAGCAAACCTGCCTTTTCTGCCAGGAATTGATGCCATGTGTTCCTGTGCACCCCTGGCCCCGACTGGCTTTGCCAGAAGATCAACCTGGGAGATCTCCCACAGGAAGCATCTTTCATTTTCTCACTGTTGGCCTTCATCTGCACTCTTTAAAGAAAAAAGATATCTTAATGGCATTTTCCTCTTGCATTATCCCTTGATGCAGAAGTTGGGCCAAAGCTAAATAAACCCACTGGTCACTCAGCTGAGTCACTTCCCTTCTGGAATCTGGAGCACAAACTTCATTTTCACATGTTCCAGGGTCAGCCCCATGTCTCTGTGATCCACAGGCAGAGTACAAACCTGATCCCTTCCCTGTTTCTTAGAGAGGGATATAACAATTCCCTCTTTTGGGGTTAGAAACTGATTGGCCTCAGCAGGATCTGTTACCTACACAATGCCATCTTTGTGGTGAAGAAAACTCAACTAAACCACTGTCCAGAACTGGAATAAAGAGTGCACCAATGCTGGGGATAAATGGGTGTCTACATTTTCATAATAACTGGCTAATGAGTCCTCATGGAAGCTCAAAAAGCTCCCAAGAGAGAGGAAAGCATCCAAATGAGCTGGGAATACACCAGAGAGAGTTAGTGTAAGGGTGAGATGTGAATGTGTGGCAATGTTGGAAGCCAGAGTTGGGAAGGACAGAGCAATGGATTTTCTCTTCTCCATGGAGAAATAACATAACAGAAATAAACAACAGATAAGTTGCATTCCCAAATCTCTCTGAGTGTGGGAAGTATAGTCTGATCAGGATGGTGGCCATGTGGAAAATAGAAAAGATACCTGAGGAGATAAGATACCTGTGGGCTTCCAGCCCACACAAGCAGCAGCTGCAGGGCTCTCACACGGCCATGCCCATCAGCCATGGACTGGCCTCAGGCTACTGAAGGACAAGGCTGTGGAGGCTGCCCTGCTTCAGCTCCGAGCCAAGCCTGGCCCATGGCATTGGCACACACCTGCACTCGTGGCCTTATAAGCACAGCCCTCCAGCTGGGACTGTCCCCTCAGGGCTGTCCTCACCATGGCTCGCTGGCTGATCCTGGGCTTGGCCCTGTGCTCCTACCTCGGGGTAGCCTGGGCTGCAACCGTAAGTACAAAGGCTGGGTTTGCACCCTAAAGCTGAAGCTTTTCTCCTTCTGCTGCTTGTCTTTGGGATTGGGGGGGAATTGCTGCTGCCTGTCTGCTCCAAAAGACACCTGCAGGACACCTGCACAGACACAGCTCCAGTGGCACCTGTGGGTTTTCCACCAAGGGCACGGATGGGGAGGGTGGGATGTGAATGTGTGGCAATGTGGGAAGGCAGAGTTATGAAGGACAGAGCAATGGATTTCTTTTCTCCATGGTACTGTAGCTGGGTGTGGTGCACAC
>VZRH01003830.1:101933-174816 GCA_013397555.1 Urocynchramus pylzowi | reverse complement strand
AACCCTAAACCCTAACCCTAACGTGTATTGTCACGTGATGCGGGACAATGATGGCTGCGCCTTTGGAGTCATGTGATGTGGGGAAAGATGGCGGCGCCCTTGCCGCGGGTGATGCTGCTGATTTTTGGTCGTTTTTTTGCACTTCCCGCGTCCCTGCAGTGGTGATGCTGCTCTTTTGGTTAACCAGTGGCGGAAGGCACTTTGGGAATCTGGTTTTTAAAGCGGGGGATTAATGTCAGGAATTCGATCGTTGGAGTCATTTCTAAGGCAGTAGGGGTGGTGCAATGGGAGGGGCTGTGGGCGGAGCGCCGGGATGACGTCACGCAGTTTCGGTGGCTGTGTATGTGCACTGCGTGGCCTCCGCCGGCAGGGGGCGGTGCGCCGGCCGGGCGGAGATGGGTCGAGGCGGGAGGCGGGGGCGGCGCTGGGGTTTCTGTGAGGGTTGGGCTCGGTGATGACTGGTGGCTGTGCTGATGGATTGCCTTGTTGTGTAATTAAATGATCATGATGCAATTACATGTTGATAGTTTCGTTGTTTGACTGGTTGTGTGGATGAGAGTTGTGATGGTGTGGTTAATGGATTGTGCTCTTGCTTACTGCCAGGTGGGGGACTAATTTGGGGCCTGATACACTATATATGAAAAAGAAGAAAAACTATATGTCTGGTGCAGCAGTAGAAAGCTTCAGGCTCCCTGGGAGTAAATAGTTTTATTTAAATATGGATTGAAAGGGTTTGTTTGTTTTTTTTTTTTACTCCCAGGGAGCCTGAATGTTTCTACTGCTGCTTTTTTATTCTAAAGCTAGAAAGGAAAATAGAGTGAGAAAAAGAAAAAGTTAAATTAGAAGGAGAAAGATGAGAGAGAAATAGAAAGAAGAGAAAGAGAAAAATCGAAATAAGTGAGATAAATAAGAGAGAGAAACAGAAATAAGAGAGAAAACTAGAAATAAGAGAGAGAAAACTAAGAGAGAAAATTAAAGAGTTTACCTTAGAGAGAAAAAGAAATAGAGTTAAAGTTATAATAAAAGTCAGAGAGAAAATGAATGACAGTTCACGTTAGGGAGAAAAAAATGAGAGGATGAAGGAGGTAAAGGAATAGAAAGAGAGTTAAAGAGGAAAGGGAATAGAGTTACAGAGAGAAAAAAATAAAGTTTGGGAGAAAAAGAAACAGTTAAAATTAGGGAGAAAAATAGACTTAGAGGGGAAAAAAATTTAGGGTTTACAGCTAGATGGAAAAACAAATAAATTATAGAGAGAAAAATACATGGAGTCACAGAGAAATAGGGAAATAGAGGTAGAGAAACAGAGAAAAAGAAATAGGGTTAAAGGGAAATAGGGGGAAATAGCATTACAGAAGGACAGAGTCAGAGTTAGAAAGAGTGACAGAAACACAGCTAGAGACAGACAGAAATAAAGTTAGAAATAAAAGAGTAAAGTGAGGAATAGGCTGAAGAGTAAAGTGAGAGGCTAAGCAGGAAATACAGTGAGAGAAAAAATTACTAAACCACACCAAAGAAAGACGAGACACAGCTTGGGTGGGGGGGGGAGGGGGGCAAGGGGTATCTTTCCTAGGGCTGATTCAACTTTATTGATTTAACTTCTTATTTATGCTTCAGCAAAACACATGGAAACAATGGATACAGATGCAAGTACAAGTGCAAGTAAAAATACAATACACATATATGCACAAGTAGAAGTCCAATTTATATACAAGGCAATGCTGTTTTCTTCACAGTATCTTCAAAGCCTCTGTTGCTTTAGATGCCCAAAAGCACCTGCTTTTTTTTTCAGGGGTAACCCTCTGAAAGCAGCTGGTCACACTGGGGGCTACTACACCTTGGAGTGGGAGGTGAGGTGAAGACAGCTCCTGTGGGGAGTTCCCTCCCCTGTACAGCCCTTCATCTGCCCCTTAAACAACAGGTTCGTGGACTTTCCTTTCCAAGGAAACGAACCATCCTTCTCTGCCTGCCTGTGGCCAAAACTGGGATTTTGCCTCCAAAATTGCAGACAGCGAACGATTTCTCACAGACCACAGCTGCCAACAACAAAAACACTTGCTACTCTTGGACTGCCATTTGCCTCCTGCAAACTGACATCAACACACTGGTGGAGTAAGTTTGACTTTGCAAGGAAAAGGTCCTGTGCCCTGCCCAGGGGCCTGTTGGCCCAAGTGGGCTGCCGCCTCCTAAAATTCTGAATGGTGCAGGATGTCTCCCAGACCCAATCTGCCACCACCTCCAACTCGGGCTGCCCTGGCAGTGCCAAGCACCTCCTGCAAACTGACATCATGAACCTGGGCTGGTGAGTTTTGTTTCCAATGGAAAAGAGCCAGCATTCATGCCCTGCTTAGTTGGAGAGGACAGCTAAAAGGGATGCTCTGATGTTCTGTTTGGATGATGGGCAACCAGGTCTCTAATTTGTGATAACTTAGAGGCACTATTTTTGCCTTAGCTCTGCACTCCAGGGTCAGCAGTGTTGCACAGAGGGTTTTCACCCACACTTAGGAGAGTCAAGCTTTTGAGTTGTACTTGAGGCAAACACCTGCTTTACTGCTTGGTTAAAAAAAATTACCTCCCACAGTGTCTGGCGGGGCTGTGTGCTGATGAGGTTAATGAGTCAAATTCATGGTCTGGATTTGAAAGAGCTTGGTAAAGAGTAAGATTCATAACTGTTGTAATTACACAGACTAGCAGTGGGGTGATTAAGTTCTTCATCTTGGAAACAGAGCCAACCTGTTAGTGTCCAGGCAGCCCTGCAGTAGCTGGGAGGTTGGGGATTGATGGTTGATTGGTGGTTCACTTTTCTAATGATTTTTGGAAAGCTGGTCCATCAGCTGAGGTTATTTGCACCTGTAGACCAGCACAATCAGTTTGGTGGTAGTGGATTGTTATTCCTATTTGATTGCTGTGCTGAACATATCACCCTGATCTCAGGGAATGCAGGGAAAGGAAAAAAGGGGGTGTGAGAATACTGAAAGCATCATTATGGATGCAAACATGCAGATAGCCCATGCAGTCCATAATGTGAATGTGAGTATATGTTGACTAAGGGATGCATGAAATTCCAGCTAGTGGGGTAACTGCAGAGATCAACCATGCCTAAGGAAGTCTGCCATCTCCCGTTGCACCCTGAAGTAGCTTCTGTACCCACCACAACGCTGATTTTCTTTCCCAGATGTCCCTTTGACAGGTGCACTCACTGCAGGCAGCTGGAGCATTGCTGGTGTGTACGGCCTGACGTGTTTTTACAGCATGGGTTGTTGGATGCCATTTTGAACCCTAATGATGCGTTAGGATTTTAGCTTTTTTATTTTTCATATATTTGTAATCCTGCAGCCCGGCAGCTGCAGAGGTGTGAAACGCTGACACACCAGCTGCCAGCACCGTTTACATCAGCGAGATTGGTCTCTTAGGACAATAATGGATGTAGGACAAATGATGATGGTGAGCTGAAAGTGCTATTACTCATTATTGAAACTTTGGATTGCTCTCTGGCCAGTGCTAAAACTATAAAGCCGGCAGCCAGTGGACAAGCCCTCGGTAACCTCTGCCACTGAACTAAAAGCTTTTGGAGGGGAACAGAAGTGCTATAAATCTTGTGGGTGACGTTTAACAATTGTCAGAGAAACACTTTGGACTTATTTTAATCTCTTCATTTTGGAAAGTTCATAATAACAAATAATGGGTGACTTGAACTCAGCCAGTGAATCCCCTGCCTCTCCTGGCTCCAAATGGAAACTCGAAGTGGCCCCTTAATAGAAAGGGCAGCTCTGCTCGTCGCTGCCTCTTGTGCACTGTGTGGTCTCCCAGTCGCTGCTAAATGGATACAATCCTTGCAGTGTTTACATTTGCTGCCTGTTACTGCAATGACACTTGAGCCTGCAAATGTTTTAACTTGATGGGGTTTTTTTTTCAAAAAAACCTGTCCATTAATCTTCCTCAGTGCTTGGAAGAAAAGTAAATTATTTACGATGCGGATGTTATAGGGGATTGTTTCTTCATTAACATTTCATTTGGGAGTGTTAAATCTGTCTCTCATGCTAAGTTAGGAATTGGGTTTATCAGGTGATTTGTCCAGAGATGAATCCTATCCAAACACACATCTACCAGCACCTCTTCTTCTGCCCAGATGCTTCCTTGCCATGAGATGAGTGTCCCATAATCCAAGTGAAACAAATGCTGGACCAAGGTGAATAACCTTATAAAGTGTACTTTCAAGCTGTAAATTTTGCTACTCACCTAAATGAGAAGCAGTCTCAGCTGGAAGAAGAAAAAGGGATTTTGTGCCATGCCACTAGCATGCCTGCTATTTTTAGCTGGGCTTATTCAGGCTGTGCTGATCTCCCTGATGAGAGGCTTTCTTGGTAGGTAGATCAGTCACTACTGCAGTAGAACAGATTCTCAAACAGTTGCTAAACCTAATTTAAAATTAGTATGTCAGGAAAAAAGTGACCTTTTAAATTGTCCCAGTGGTATCCAAATGGAAGATGTAGAGACAACTTTCATGACAGTACAAGAGGACACAGTCATAAGCTGTGCCAGGGGAGGTTCAGGTTGCACATCAAGAAGCGTTTCTTCACTGAAAGGATTGTTAAGCATTGCACTGGATTGCCTGGGGAGGTGGTGGAGTCCCCATCCCTGGTGTTCCTGGAAGTGTCCAAGGAATGACTGGAGGTGGCACTCAGTGCTGTGGTCTGGTTAACAGAGTTAGAATTGGTCACAGGTTGAACTCGATCTTGAAGGTCTTCTCTGGCCTTTATGGTTCTGTATCTTTGTGTTTCCTGGGCTGTTCCTGTCACTGTCTCAGACTCCTTTCCAGCAGTGAAGGGAGCAGACTGACGTATGACCAATTAGAAAGGGACTGTTTTCCCAAGTCCAGGTATTAGAGTGAGTTTTAGAAATACCTGTAACTGCTGTATTAAAAAAACCAACAATTTAAAATGCCACCAAAGTCCTTCTGCAAATAGCAGAACACTATCCTGGGGAAAGCTGTTTGAGGACATAAGCTAACAAATTCCACCTCACATTTCTGAGCACAGTGTGTGTCTGAGCAGTCAGGGAGCTGCAAATGCACAGGCTTTTGGAGGAACTGGCACTGCCATATGCAAAACGTTGGGATATCCAGGCTGATTCTGGCTGTCCTCAGCATGCTTGGGGCAGTGATTTTCCCTCTCTCACCCACAGTTAACCTTCCTGTGACTGCCACAACAGAGCAGGTTGCAAAGTGCTCTGAGAGCATCTGCTGAAAACCATTGGATAAACACACTGTAGAAAGAGCACAAACTTAAACCTTGACCACCACTACTTCCCTGCTCCATATTAATGTATATTTGGGGGAAGTGCATGTACAAATAAGAGCCAAACTGTGATACTGAGGTGCCTGCAGTGTGTTCTCCAGAGAAGAATTGTTTGAACAGTGGCTTGGAAAGAAGAGATTGAGAGCCTGCAGTGGGTTTGACCAGAGAAATTAGTCTGTTACTGGAAATACTGATTGTCTCAGAGGTTCAGCGTTGCCAACCAACCTGCACATATGGTACCAGTTTTATTGATACATGCATAAGACTAAACATGACACCTCTGTCAAATGAATCCCTGGGTACCATTTAACTAACGCTTAAAGCAGTTGCTTTTAAAAGATTGCCTTCGGGCACAGTCTACCCAGGCAGAACAGTATCATCATCTTAAGCACTTTCCAAGTTGCCAACAATTGGGAATTCTTGCCTTGTACCAATATAATTATACAATTAGTGGAAGTCAAACAAGAGGGCATTCAGCACCTGATTGTGCTCTCTGGCTCTGTTGTGCCGTCACTGGTTTTACTAATATCTCCATGTACAATCACGTCCCTGGCCATTTGGTCTCCTTGAGTGCCTGAGCTACTGGCTTGAGATTTGGTTGCTGGTTTGCAAGCAGAATTTACTGTGAATAAAAATTTTGGGTTACTCTGCAATCTTCTGTATTACTGTTTAAATAAAAATTTATCACCTTTTTATAGAATATTCTTGTCAGGACAACAGGAGATGCATTAATGTAATTTCTCACTGGGAGTGATAGAGTGAATTAAGGATGTGTATTCCTGTTCAATAATGACCAAGTGTTTAAGTTCTGTGTGAGTGCAAGAAACTTCTTCCCATGCTGAGGATACAGTCAATTTGCTTTTTTCTGACTTCTTCTCATGCTTCTGCTTTCTATTTGTTAATCCGCACACAGGAACAAGTGCCAGTAGGGAGTAATAGCAGAAAAAGTAAGTTTCTTTTTGGCAAGGACATTTTTGCACCAGATCTCATCTAGGATAGGGCAACATGCTTCAGCGCTCAGTGCTCCATAGCTGACAAGGGTAAGATGGGTAGGGGACAGAGCCATTTACTGTCCAGTTCATAGCTGCACTGTCACACAGCTGGGTGGCTGGAGACTGCTGTGTGTGCTGACCACAGGGACCAGCTGCTTGGGTCTCCATTTCTGAGCTTTGTGCATCCCTATAACTGGAGGAAGTGGGAGAGCCAGGGGGAGAGTATCTAGCCATCTCTGTCTTCCAGAAGTGACCTGTTTAATTAATAACCTGTTTCATCTCTATACATCCAATGCCTATGCCTCTATCTAATCTCTCCACCTCTCCTTCTGCTAGAACTGCAGCATTCTTCTTAGGAAAAGGGTGAGTAGTGATGAGTGGTAAACTGAAAGCAGAAAATAGATCACTCATGATATGGCTATTAGTACATTTGCTATTAATAAGTCAGATATTCCTCAGAAGTCCCTTAAACTTTATCTCCTGACATTACAAGCTTGATAGCAATTCAGGCTGTTTATGGTTCCTATTAAATGAATCTGCTTCTCAACACCAATTTTGAGCTAACGGAAGGCCATCCATATGATGGAAATTCTACCATCTTAGACCCTGACTCCTTAGCATGGATCTCACTAGAAGATCAGGGCTTACCCTGCAGGAGATTTATATGCACCCAAGAGCTTTAGGAGCATAAATCCTGTTGACTGATCCGCAGAAACTCCACAATGTGCTAACAGCTTCAGCAGGAAACAACAAACTCTTCCACGTCTGTGGGCAGAGAGCTCGTTTTGAAGGAGCTCGTGGCCATAAATCCTCTAAATACTTTTGAAAATCTTTTCCAGAACAGACAAAACAGGTTTGCGGGCTGCAGGGAGCAGATATATCCTGTGCACATCAGAGATGTATTGCTGCGTCATGACATCAAAAAACTGCTTGAGCAGGCAGCTCTTCCCCCTTTTCTGGCATGGATGCAGCTTAATGATGGATTCTAAGTTTGTTAAACTACTGGAGTAAAACACACAATAGAGCCAAGGATATATAGCTTTGTAATTGCTTTCTCCCCTTTGGCTTCTCTGCAAGCTCCTGTCTTTTATCCTCTACTTGCTCCTCTTGCTCTCCTGCCACAGCTGGTGAGAATGGGGCCAGGTTTATGAAGACATTACCTGTTCATGTCAAAAGTGATACATCCCAATGCAATCTAGAGCTCCCTGTGTTGTGAGCCTCTGATGATTATATTTATAATCCAATCATGCTGAAAACCACAAACATAACTTCTGTCTGACCTTCTCCATTAAACCACGAGGACTTTTTTTCTGCTGGGATTTCTAATACCTTGACATATGCAGTATTTTGTCTGGTGGCATTTCCCCTGCTGCTCCTCATATTATTTCTATGGCCAGGCTATGCATTGCAAATGTCTCAGCTTCAGCAAGGTGTAAGAGCACCTTGCAAAGGTGCCGGCTTGGAGCTCTGGGTGGGATCTGTGCAGGAAGGGCAGGGGCAATGACTTGCAAGTGATGCCACAATAGTCTCTGAAGAATGAGTGTAAATGACTGCTTTATGATATGTTGTTAAGGTGGAGGTAATGAGAAAATCTCTCACTAGCTCTCAAGCTTTTCACACTTGCAGTCTCTGAGCACCTCCAGGCTATGACCTCATCTTCAGTACCCCAGTTTATAGGATACAGAGGTTAAAGCATCTGCTCAAGATCCTTCTCAAAGGTAACAAAAAGGGCAGGAATGAGATCCAGGTTTCATGACTCCCCCTGTGCCCCAGAAGCCTAATTCCTGCTCTTACCTTTTGCTTCTAAAATCAGGCGCTTCCCATGAACTGTTTCTCTGTTTATGGAACTGTGTTCAATGTTATCAGCAGAAACCCTTCAAAACACACTCACATAAGCCAAAGTGAGTGTCTTTTGATGAGGTTTGTCCGCACCCACATAAATGACTGGTGGCAGAGGATGGTGGAGTAATACAGCTAGTGGGGTTTTCGGGGTCTCCCCGACCCTGGCTGCCATAGGTGTCCAGGTAGCGAAGTCCAGCTAAGCACAAACTGTCCGGGTCCCCCAGGCAGGCTCCCAGCCGCAGGCAACCTTAGCAAGCAGCTCAGCTCTTAAGTGAGATCAGCTCTTTGGTGATTTCAGCTCTATAGTGATTTCAGCTCTTTGCTTCCTAAGGGCTGCAGCAGACACAGGGAGAGAGAGAAGTTCTGTCTGAGGTTCCACAGAGGTGTCTTTATTGGCAGCTTCTGCAAAGGGTCCCAGTGACAGCTCTTCTGCTGAACTGAGCAGAAGTAGGTGTTTATATAGGGTATAGGGGTTTTGGGAAACAGTCCAATAGTAAGAGTCGAGGTGAATATGACCTATAGTCCTACAGAGAGATAGCGAGGGTCTAAAGGCAGAAGAGGGGTTTCTTTGGTCCAGTCATCATGACCAGGCATTTCATATCTTCAGCAACTGACTGCCAGGGAGGCCTCGCAGGCCCTGTGCCTGCTACAGTGGAGAGCTCACCCTGACCCTCCTCTTTCTTGCACCGATGAGCATTTGGAAACTGGTGTAGGTACATGAAGCTTTCTTAGTGCCAGTTGTACCTACGTCTTCTTTTCAGGACTACTAATGATGTCTTGATGTTGTGCTGGTACAGGTCAGACTAGACGCCAGCCTCTTCCTCGGTACAGCTGTTGTCCACCCTCTGGGGCCCAGGGTTGTGCAGACATGAAATGTTAATGAAGACCTCTGTTCTACACAAATAATTGTCATGCAAATGAGGCCTTGACCTGGTTTTCTTTGGACTAGAAAAAAATCTCAACTCGAAAGTTTATCAGCTTTGCCTAATATCTGAGTGGGAGGAAGCCAGCCTTTGTCTGGGAGATCACTTCTGGATTTGGGGGTTCCCATCCTGCACTGGCCTGGGCAGTCTTGTGTGAACTATGTTGTTTATTGTTTCTTGTAATTAGTCCAATTTTTGAAGCTGGTGAAGTCATCAGCTTCAATTTGAATGTGTTCCCTCTTGGTTCAGACCAAACTCTTTTAGAAGCTATGCATAATTTATGGACTGGTTATACCCACTTCCAAAGAACAGATGAATCCGTGGAATTCCTTTGTAAGCTGGCTCATATATACACTGGCACATAGCAGAGTAGGAGTCATAAAACCTTCTCCTGGCATAAACTGCTGTATCCAAGTTTGGCTGAGAAGCTATATTTGACCTTACAGCTTATGCTGTCATAGGTTGGAACTGTGCAAATCGGGTAGGTAGTAGTGTTGCAGTGTTTTCTTGTGTCTGAGTATATTCAGCTACCACTAAACCTTATAAATAATCCTGGCCTAGATGGCTGGTGCTGTTATGTCAGCAAAGAGCATGAAACGTCAGTCTTACCTAAGAGCACTGTGCTGGCAGGGCTTCTGGTGCAGGGGAGGGAATCTAGCTCAGCTCTGTGCTGCGAACTCTGATTAGTGCACGCCTTGTCTGCTTCAATAACAAGAAAATTGCATTTGCTCAAACATTTTATTAAACACTTAAATCGGGCTTTGGTAGGTTTGTTGCTTTTGCCTGTTTTGCTGAGGCAGGGAGAGGGAGTGTGTTGTTACGGCTTGGGACTGCACTTGAGAAAAGTTAACTTCTGAACCAGCCAAAACTGAGCATTTTTCCCCATCTGATATTGCTTCGCTGCCAGCAGACTCTGTAGTGCCCCAGAAAAGCCACTGCTGTATGGGATGGGCTTCTCCACACCATATATACCTTCACATCACAAGTTAATTGGGATGGGAGTTGCTTTTTTGCACAGACCATCCTTTTGCACAGTCTATAGGAAAAGAGGATCCTTGTCTGTGGTCTCACTGGTGGTCTCCAAAAGCCCTTTAGAAATTCATTCCTCCCAGGGTCTCTACAGGCTCTTTGGACTTCTGCATAGCCACCGCCCTTGTCAAGGTCCGTTCCAGGAGCATTTCACCGCTCTGGACCCCTGTGCTGTAGCCCTGTAGCTTGAGTATCCCTCATGCATTTAAAATATTATTTATGGCTGTTAGGAAAGAGAAAATTAAAGAGAATGGCACTTACAGGACGTCAAAGATACAAAGGGCCTCTTTATCCAAGAGGCATCTCTGCATTTGGGGTAGTATTTTACCTGTTTAAATGGCTTCTTCTAGAGCCCTTGAGTACACTGTTGTGCCAGCTAAGTATGGATTTTTAATGAAGCCCCCTCCCTTCTCCCCTCTTTTACACATAACTATAATTTTAGAGGTTAAGAAATTCCCTTAGTATCTAGCAAGAGGTTTAATGCNCTGTACTGTATTAATAGCTCTGAGATGATAATTTTTACAGTCTTGTAGGACTGATGTCTGGTGTTAACATTTCATGATTGTGTCAAAGGAGCAGGGGGGATGGGAGCTATA
This sequence comes from Urocynchramus pylzowi, assembly GCA_013397555.1. NCBI lineage: Eukaryota > Metazoa > Chordata > Aves > Passeriformes > Fringillidae > Urocynchramus > Urocynchramus pylzowi. Next base: position 164,140 of record VZRH01003830.1, on the reverse strand, counting down.
CCTGTCAACTGATGTTTTAACATGTGGCTTTAATCTTTTTAATTAACACAACTTGATAGAAAAAAAAAACCCCACGAAACAAAATCCAACAGGCAAAACTCAATATGTAAGCCTTTTTGCCTGGGGAGGGTGAGTGGCTCCCACTGCTGCAGTGTGAATGTTCCTCATTCACAGCAAATGGAGCATCACTGCATAGCCCCATGTTAGGCTGTGGACATGGGGGCCTGCAGATGCCTTGGTGACAGATGAATATGCAGGAGAGGATGACTTCAGACCTTTCTGCTTGCATAATTCATACATCAAGTAAACATCTGATTAAGGTTTCTATGGAATCAGGGTTGTATATCATCCTGGCCATCTGTGCATTTAGAAAAACGCACGAAAACTTGCAAAGTACCATGTTTTGACAAACAAAACTGAAGACAGAGTTCTTCTCTTGGTGTGGATGATGTTTTGTGTCTAAGAGCACCATTACTAGCTGTGGTTGTGATCCTTGAGAGATGATTCTGCCATCCTGGGTCACACTGGATCGCCTCCAGCAGTGATTGGTGGTAGATGTTTAGGAATAATAGAAGGGAGAAGGCATCTGTGTGGTGCTGCTTCAGAAACACTCTCCCACAAGCCTTTTCTGCCCAAATCCAAGGCTGTCCTTGCATCTACCCCAGTCATTTCTCTGGCACTGCACTAATTAGGGCCATCTCTTCTCTGCCTTTTGTGACACATGGGCTGGGGCTGCAGCCACACAACCCAGCAGCAGTGGCAGCCCCTGTGCCTCACCCCTGTGATCTGGGCTGCTGTTGACAACAGCCTCTGCTTTGAAGGAGCATTCAAAGCCTCTCGGGGCCAGTCGGAAGATGACTTCAGATCTCTCTGGTTTAGCACATGGCATTCGGTGGGCAAAGATCCTTTCATTAAAACTGATAGATGACACATTTTTGCAATATTTACAATTCAAAGCATTCAGATCAAAGTGCTGGAAATTAGGATGTTGATATGAGATAAGTACTCCTTTCCCAGCATTTGCACCAGAAAAGAGCATGCAATCCTCTTTTCTTTGTGTGCCTCATGTCAGTTGCAAGCATTTCTACATAGCTGATGCCTGTAGATATATTTGCTGACTCCTAATGTCAGCAAATCCCACTATGATTAGGCCTTGAGGTGACAAAACAAAACCTTGACTGTTACAAGCTAGGTAACTCAGTGCTGAGATAAAACCTAAAAAAAAAAATCCCACTAGCCTTTTAATGGAACTGAGCACAGCACAAAATAAATTTTTATAAGTTGTTAGATCCTCGCAGCAAAAGGGAGAACTATAAAATCCTGTTTGATGGCTTTTTAATGGCAGTTGTTTCATTTAAAGCTTTTAGTGAAGCAGGTTACATGGCAAAAGCAGAATGATAAACAGTAAGGAAATGTATTCACCCTGTGCAACGACCACGATAAAATGCTCAGCAGAAACTTGGGGATATCAGCTCCAGGCTGTCTCCCCAGCTTTCCAAGAAGTGCAGCTCTCATCCCTAGTCATGTCCCCCTGGTTCTATCTTGACCTTCTCAGAATCACAGAACAGTGTAGGTTGGAGGGGACCCTAAAAATCATCTTGATCCATCCCCCTGCCATGGGCAGGGGCACCATTCACTAAACCAAACCCCATGTAACCTGGGCCTTGAACACTACCAGGAATGGGGCAGCCACAGCTTCTCTGGGCAATCTCTGCCACTGTCCTACCACCCTCATTGTAAAAATACTCTTTCCCTTATCTGATCTAAATCAACTCCCTTTTATTTTAAAGCCCTTACCACTTGTTCTGTCATAACTTGCCCTTCACCTTGGCCCAGTTCATAACTGTTTCCCTGCAAACAGTCTCCAGAGCTGACCTTTTTCTATGTGATCAATATTGCAGAACAGTAAAACTGTCTCTCTCTGGTTTTGATGAATGAAATGAGAGGTGCATGAGGTGGTCTCAGCACGTTGGCCTTCCTGATTCAGGCCTTCCTGCAGACTTTGCAGGTGAAATTCAAGTGTCAGCAATACCTGAACTAATATCAAACCTGCACAAAGGGATGTCTCAGTCTGTGCAACCCTCATGCCCCCAATGTTGTGAAACCATGTGCCATGGAAAACATATGTGTTTGGTACATGAGGAGACAGCAGGCAAACTAGGAACTGTCTCTTGCAGCCCAAACCCACTCCAGCCAAAATGAAGAGTAGGGAAAGGAGTGGGCTCTGAGCACCTACTGGTGCCCAACAAGCAGTGTTGAGTGGTTGTGTTTTGTGGGTGGAAATCTCCAACACTTGTCAGGGCTTTCTTCCTGTTTGCTGTGCTTTAGGTGCCAGTATGGTGGTGGCCAGCTCAGTCTACTGGGATGGTGCCAGGAAGAAGAACCCTTCTCAGAGGGGGTTCGGAAATTCATGTTCCTCTGTGTGTGAGCTGAAGTAGGCTTTGCATCTGGTTTGGAAGAAGAGATAGAGTTGTGATGAGTCCAGCTCATCTCCCAGAAGATTGCTGTTGAACATTTAATGAATAATACTCTGTCACTGGGCCTTTGTTTAGAAATGGACTTATCTTTGAAGCTATCATAACACTGATACTGAATACAAAGAATGAGAAATGTCTGTGAATGCTTCCCTAAAATATTTATAAGTGATATGCTGGAAACCCTACCCACCTCTCTAAACTATCCCAGTCCCAGAGGTGTCATAGGCAGCTTTGTCCTGCTGGTCACAGGCCAGCTGACATTGTTGGACATCAGGGAAGGATCTTGGTGCAAAACATTTTCCCTACAGTCATCAAGAAATTCCTTTAGCTTGATTATAAATGTTGGACCTAAGCTTTATGACAGTTCCCTTCTAATAGAAGCCAACTGTCTACCAAAGTCAAGTAACAATTTACTTTGGGTAGTTAATTCCATTGGAAATACTTCATCTTTTTCTTTGAAGAAACAGTATATGAGAAGCAAATCTAAACTCACATTTTCAATGGATCTCAGATGAGAGATACAAACAGCTAGAATTTTAATGTCACACTTTACAGAGATGTAATCAAACCAAATTTCTGAAATTGATTTCTTCATAACTGACCTTTCCATATGAACGACATGTTGCTACACTACTCCATAGACAATAATTTCCAGTGGAAAGACTAACCATTCAGATGACTTTAATTATTCTTCCTCCATTCTGCTCTCACCCCGTGGACTTAGAGCAAAGTTTAGGAGGCAGCAGCTCAGCTGTTGAAACCCATCACCAAACTGGGAATCAATGATAAGTATGGGGGAGAAAAAGTCTTTCTAGACAATGCTGAATAAATATACATACACAAAGAATTCTTTTGAGTTTACCACCTTCTGTGCTGTCACCCTCTTTTATCACCTGGCCACAGCCTCAGGACATAACCATGTGCTGATGGCAGGCGAGTCATTCACATAGGAATGGACAAGAAGGTGACAAACAGTGCTTGGTGACCTCTTAACATGAGCATGAGGGAAAAATGGATGAGCTGTGCAAAAGAAATGCCAAGTTTATACAAAGCTGATTTTTTAATAACTGGCTATGGAGGACGGTGAGCAGCTGACAACATATTACTAGTATCCTTACTATGTGTAAACACAAACCCGTAGAATGGATAAACAGTAACATCACACTGAATTTTTAGCCAAGAAGCTCCATTAACTCTTTGGAAATTACAGACAGAGACAGTCTAGTCAAACAACCATTTGTCTCCTTTGGGCTGGAAGCAGAGGAATCACCAAAGCTTGGGGTGGGCCAAGTGCTTATCAAATGCAGTAGGAGTTTTTTACCCCAGCAATGCATCTTTTGCCTGACTGTTGCATGTGTAACTTTGGAAATGCATTCTGTGGGGCCATCATTCCAAGCAAAACATCAAGGACAATAAAAAATCCTTCTGTAGATAGGGCTGAGGTAGAGGAGTGTGCTGGGAAGAGCCTTTCAAGGTGTTGAAGGTTAGGGCTGACCAAGGATCACCCCTTCACTGATACCAGTCTGGTGTTTTGTACAGTCAACCTCTGCTTGATGAAATTCAGAAGCCCAGGAAATTACACCCTGAATTAATCTGGCATGTTGCCAGGAGAGAAAATAAGTCATAAGATCCACACTTTATGTTACAAGCTGCTGCCGCCTTTTTTTTTTTTTTTTTTTTTAAATCCCTCTTTACTGCCCAGGTTAGATGTAATGCCTATATCAATCCAGCCAAAGGCATACAAACATAAACCCCTTTGACAGTAATTTCAAAAGAAAGAGAAATATATCTGACAATAAATTAGTGTCATAACCAGCCAGGCTGTCTCCCTAGGAGGGAAGTTGAGGGACTTTGAACCGCTGCTTTTGTGTTGTAGCATTGGTGTTCAGAAGGTCCCTTTCGACATCTCAGCCTCTCATCCCCGAGTGACATGACAAGCAGCTTGTCACCAGCTCTGCCAGATGCCACTGGGAGCAGTCACAGCACACTCCTCCACCTTTGGAAACGCCAATCATGGCCACGTCCTATGTGGGGACTTGCTTGTCACTCCCCTTCAAAGACACCAATCTCCTCAGGGATTGCTCTGAACACCCCTCATTGTGGAGGATGTGAAGGCAGGAAAAAACCAAGGCAGAAGAATCCTGGCTGCTCCTCAGTGTCTTCTAGAAAGCCACCTTTGCATTCTGCTTGGGGCAAGCCAAAAAGTCCTTTGCAAGCATAGAAATAGCTCCTTGGGGAAGGTGTCTACAGTAAGTTGTGGGATCATCGGGTTGGTCCTCTGTGCATGATTTCCTCCAAGAAGGCAAAGCAGGTGTCTGCTGAAATTGGTGATGAGCCAGTGGAGAACTGAAGCTATTTTTGGAAAGGGATTTTTGGAAAGGAAATGTCTTTTTAGGTCCTTGAGAAGGCAGTCTCTTCCCTAAAACCCTGGGTACTCACTGGAGGCTGCTTTTCTGTAAGGAAAAGCAGCCTGAGAGAAAGGAGAAAAGAGAGAAAGGAAAGGTGAGAAAGGAGTGGTCTGATGTTCTTGTGAGGTAGATGACTCTGGGTGCACTCCTTTTGCTTTCCCCAGCTCTGGTGCTGTGACAAGAGCTTTGCTTCAGGCAAGCCAGGGTTTTACTCCAAGGGTTGAAATTTTGGGGTGTGATGGAGTGCAAGAGGGGCAGAGATTTGAAGCAGCAGAGGGTCCATACAGCTGTGTGTAATGCACAGCACATGTGACACAGTGTGTGAACAAGGCGTATGTGATGCACAAGGCTTGTCAGACCTCTGAATCCTTTAAAAGAAAATTATAGCAAACAGACGGGGAAGCTCCACTAGGTCCACTGCAGACAGCACCTCTGGGGAGATCCTCTGTGAAAGGTCAGCTTCAATCCACACCCTGCCAACAGGCCCTTAGTCTCTCTATGACTGAAGTGACTTTTTCTTTCTCCATGCCTACTTTTGGAGTTCTGCTGGGGGATAAAATGTGCTGCTATGCAGAAGGGATGCACACTGAGGGGCTGTCTAGGAGCTATAGTTTGTAGGTGAGATGAACGCTGTCTCTACCTGAAGGTGCTGCTATGGTGAACATCCTTTGGCCTTTGGTGCAATAATTTTTGCAGGGCTAGTGTCTTCAGGTCCCAACTGAGATGGCAGGCCCTGTTGTATTCTCCATCTGAGTGGTATTTTGCCAAATCAAGCCCAGTTGTGAGGATGTGGGGCAGGGAGGCGGAGGGGGAGGATGTGCAGGAGTGGCCATGTAACAGTTCCAGGGCATGGCTGCATGCAGTGGGCATATCCACGTCTGTGTCCTGTTTCTGGGACCCTGGCTCTGCTGGACTGTAACAGTGTCATGACAAGAGGGGTACAAAGGCCTTCATGTTCCAGGGTGCTAGGGAGAGTGTGGTGTGAGCAGCAGGATAAAATGGACAAGGTGAAATGGGACAGCAGAGAAATGACCAGAACTTGGGCAGAACCTGGAGTTCTGTGGTCCCATCCCATTCTTGCGCAAATGTGTGTTTTTTTCCCTAGCAAATGACTTATATTCATTTTCCACAAAGCAGCCTGGGCCATGTGCACTGACAACTGGCCCAGGAAAATAAACTCCAAATAAGCAGTCACAGATTCCCTTAACCCTGAGAAAGGATCCCTTGACCTTGCCTAGTAGATAAATGTTTAGTCCAGGAGGAGAGGGGTGTTTGGAGTGTTTAGTTCTTGGAGCTCTGGATGCTCCTTGCAAATGTACAAGATTGAAGCTCTTGGAGTATGATGAGAATTTGGCCTAGCTCATGCAGGTTCACATGGTGGGAAATGGTCAGGTTTCCCAATCCTGCTGCTGGTGGACAGGAGCTCTGTGCTGAAGCTGTGTGCTGGGACTGCCAGGGTCAAGGGTGTCTCTGGCCATGCAGACCAGGGCTGAGGTGTGCGTGGGCAGAAGCAGGGCAAGACAGATGGAAATTAGCAAATGGCACAGCAGTGAGGTGCTTGTAGGCACCTATGGCTGCAGTCAACAGGCTTGAAATACTGACCTGGTGCTCAGCTGTGACAGAAAAGGGCCAAAAAAGTGGTCATGCGTGTATATCCCTTCTCAATCCCTGTTTGGCTTGGAGCAAAGTAAGCTGGAGACTCAAGGCTGGCTGAGAGTCACTGCTTGGCAATTGCTGCCACCAGTTAATAACACTGTTTCCTGGCAAAAAATCCCTCTAGCAGGCAGAGTGCCTGGAGGTGGCCAGGCAGCCTCCATGGCTCTCCTCCAATGGATGTGAGCCAGAATAACAGGCATTGCTCCCTAAATAAATGAGTTCTCGGGACACCCACTGCACCCGTGTCAGGGCAAAAGGAAGTTGCTCTCAGTGCAGGAGCATGGAAAGAACAGCAAATGTGAAGGAAAACACAAGAAACAGCCCAAGCTAATGAGACAGAGCAGGACTGCAAGGCCCCTGCTGTGACACTGAGATGGAAGATGCTATGGAAATGCATGAGTTGGTAATGTCCAGTTAGGGGATTTGACCTAAAGTCATTCTAGCAAGTCTTTACTGCTGTTTTCTAAAGCAATTTTTCACTAGAAAAGAAAGAAATCAAAGACCGTTAAAGTGTATATACATACATTCAGTCCACACATTTTTTTCAGCTATTTAGTCAAATATCATCTACTATTCAGGGGAACATGCAAAGCTTTCACACCATGTTGTTATTACTGCAGCAGTAGTTGTTATCAATGGCTGAAATCTTGACTAGGAAAAAAGCTGTAATTTTTGGGGGGTGGATTTGAGTAAGAAATCTCAAATTTATTTTAGGTGAAAATATTGTGATTTTTAAGTCAGGTTTCATAGTGGTAGAGGTAGTTTTGATACTGGAGAACTGGAGATTCGCATAACTATGTTGCTTTCATAAAACCAGTTTGAATGCCGACATCAATTGCTGAACATCGCTTTCCTCCCCACCCTTGCATCAAATAAGCTCCCCTTTTCCAGCTCAGTGTATATGCTTTGCAAAGACTAGATGAAATGATGGACTTAGACTGCCTAACTAACCTTAGAGGAGAGTAAAATCTAATTTGCGGTATTTAGCAGCAGCTGTTTTGACGGTGCACAATAAAGTGATCGGCAAATATGATAGCAATTTACCCCAAGTAGTAACTGTCAACTGCTATTTTAAGTTCATAAAAATGTAGTTGCAAAATATCATAACACACCAAAAGCAACTATTTTATGATCTCATAAAAATAACACTGAGATGTGTTGTCCCACAGTGCGCAGGCGCTGCTGGCGGAGCCGGGGCCGTGCCTGTGGGAGCAGGAGTCCAGGCAGGCACCACTGCCCTCAACTGAGGCTTGTTTCAAACTGCCTTCCTGTAATTGCAAGACAGGTTACATGTCATGGGTCAGCATCACATGGCTTCCAGCACCATGGTTGGACAAGGGGGTTAGATTTCCCAGGACTTGTGCAGACCTAAATTGGAACCAGCAGTGGCCCTGGACACATAGTACAAAGGATGAATCTTGGGAGATTGCTGCCAAGGAACATTTTTCTCCTCTCTCTTAAGTTAAAAATACACTGAAGGTAGTGTAGCCCTTTGGGTATAGGTAGTGGCAGCAGCAGCAAGAGTCATGTTTGAAGAGCTGGGGGCGGTCCTTAAATGGCTTGAGCCTGACCTAGAATTTCAAAATACATCTCCTCAGTGCTCCCAGCTGGCAGCATAAGCCCCAGCATCATCAGCAACAGCCACCTCCCTGTACTACTGGTAATTACCCCAGGCTGCTGTGTCTGCAGGCAGTGGTCTGCCAGTTGAATACCTCCTCCAGAGGCCGTGTCCAGTACAAATGCCTGTTTTCCTTTCCACTCTCAATTTAGTGTTTAATGTAGTCACAAAGAAAAGGCTCATCCTCGCGCTGCTGGCCTTGTGGCTTAATTGTATTTAGACCCAGCTCTGAGCAGGACAAACCTCATTAGAAATATTCCCTACCGTCTGGAAACTCTTGTCTGAGGTAGAACTAAGAGCACTGACGTGCAGCTAGGATGGCTGGGAGCTTCAGGCATTACCTTGCCGTTTGGGAAAGAAAGACATTAAAACCAGCAGCTCTTTCACTGGATGTACCTGGAAGTGATGCAGTATTACTTTAGATGCACTATTGTCTTTGAATATTATAATTATCTAAGCCTTCCCAAGAACCTGTTCCCCACAGCCTATGCTTCAAAATGAAAAATTTGGCCCAGAGAGGAGTGAGGCCTTGATAGTTGATCCAGCCATAGTTTGGGGCTCTGACCAAATCCCAAAGCTGCTCACACCTCTGGGCAGACCATGGTGCCTTCCAGCATGGCTCCAGGATGCACCCATGGGAGAGCAGCTCCTCCAGGAGAGGACATGGATTTGTCCTCGGGTTTTTTTGCCTTATGGAAAAAAGCATCAGGAAAAAGCAGCATTACCTCCAGAGATATTTCATCTGAGTCTGTGTGGAGTGAATTTTGCCCAGCATAAGATTAAATGGCACATTAGTTAAATAAATGGGGATCTGGGGATTGCCTGACTTTTAGGGGATGCAAACAAGAAGATGAAGCAGTAAATATGTTGTTTGGGAAAATTTCTGAGCCTTTGTCTTGTTGTTGTCTCAATTCCTGAACAAATCCATGAATCATCTCCTGTTTAAGGAGCCCTACTGACCAGCCCTAAAGTATCAGGGTTAATGTCAGCCTTATATTTAAATTGCCACTTGCAGGGAAATATCATCCCTCCATATTTCATAAATACAAGCTGAATGTTGAAATCCTGGAGAAATGAAAACACTCTCAGCTTTCCATAGCATCCAGGAAAGGCTCATGAAGAGCAGTAACTTCTCCAGCAGAAGGCAGGATGGCCTCCTTCACAACTGGTTTGCTGTCATTTATCCAGTAAAAGCTGTCCCACAGACAAGGAATAAATTGTGCAATGCGCTCTGTTTCTTGACATCCTGATAATGAAAATCTAATTAGTGTGAAAGTGCAGTTTGTTGGATCAGCTGGTTCAACAAACATCTTCTCCAGGATTGTGAAAAACCAGGAGGAGTGAGGATGAGAAACTCTCTCTGCTGCATTTCCCACTGGAGCAAGAAAATATCCAGCCAGATCTCTGCATTAAGACTGTTGCTTACAAGATTGACAGCTCATTTCTGCAAAGTACCTAAACAGCAGCTGCACATCCCAGCTGTGGAGCCAGCTTTAACATACTACAGGATGTTCAGGATTGGTTGGGACCCAGGGGTTTTGGCTGTGTCTATCTCTTAGTCCTGCAGGATCCTCCCATGCCCATGCTTATTGAGGTTTTGATTTAAGTCTCAGTATAATGACTCCCAAGTGAGGATGGAAGATACGACACTCTCCTTTTTAGTGAGTGATGGACCTCGAATTAATATTCAGAGTATGAAAAGGAAGGACTCTTGAAAGAGTGTCTCATTATTTCTGTTGTCAAATGCTTTACAGGGAAACCCAAGATCACAGAAGATTTGGGGAGACTGAGTGTGAAGTTGGGTTTGTGGGTCCTTCATCAGTGGTCTGAGTGGGGAGGTGATTAGCTGAGAGTGCACAGTGATCTGTCTGGGCTTTGATTAATTTGTTGATGAGCTTATGATAGCCAACACCATGTCTATCTCACATGTCACCCTTGCTATGTGTAATTTATCACTTGAAATTTAAATCAAGCAGAGATGCATTTTAACGTAATTTTGGACTTGGGGTGGCAGCTGTGGAAACAGGTAATTATCACTGATTTTCACAGAAATTCTGAACTGATTCAAAGCTCAGAGCTTCTTCTTCCTTGACAACCTGCCAAAAGGGGCCATAGCTTGATCCCTTGTATGAACTTCCCTGTTTTCCATTTGCAGCCATGTTTTGACTTTTGCTGACCGCAAATGCAGCATCTAACTTCTTTTGCACCCAAAGACAAGATGCATCTGTGCCCTGATCCTGCAGACCCTAATCATATCTTGCCAACTTTGCTCATTAAATATTTCTACTGATTTCAGTGAGACTAATAACACCCAATGCAGTAGATACAATAATGTTGAAATGTTTGGGACCTTAAATTGCATCTCTAAAATACCTTATTTCCCCAGAGATTTTTGAAACTAAAGGATCAATTTTTCGAACACTGCAAGCTACAATGTAGATAGAGGCAGAAGCCCTCATGTTCACAACAGGGTGTAATTTATGCAGACAAAAGCAATTTAAACCAAAATTGATCCAACAATACAAAAAGTGATTGGGTCAGTAGTTTGGCAAACAAGAAGGATGAGTCCACTCCATGGGTATTTACAGTGGATAATAAATTAGATTTAGTTGAAATATTTTGACCAGAGGGCAGTTTTTTGGGGGTTTTTCTCAATCACAACTGAAGGATTATGCAAAAATATTTTAGTTCAGAGCTTCAGGAGGATGAAACTCAAGTCCAGGCGATGTTTCAAAAAAACTGTGTATCTGGACAAGAAAAGGGTTTGTAGTGTCATCTTATGGATAAAATTCTGGCTGAAGTTCAAAAATTCCTGGAAACTGCAAGTGTTCTTTATATATTCACTATACTGTAGTGATCTTGTAATACTCATAAAAAACCAGACATAATTAGAAAAATTTCAAGGCTTTGAAATCGCTTTGCTTCTGGAGGAAAATGAAGCTGTTGTTGCAGTGTAATAGAGACTGAACCCCTGGGTCAGGACGCTGCTGGCATGACAAACAGGCAAAGGGGGGACAGGGATTCTGATCTAAAACAGGCTTCTGAGAGAGGCTCAGCTGCCTGTCAGGCAAAACCTCCTGAACCTCCTGATTTCATTTTTGCATCCAAGTGAAAACAACTTGCAAAACCTCAAACTGTTTCACAAAATGGAAATAGAGGTTTCTAATCAGCTGCAGCTTTCTTAATTTTTCACAATTTTAAGAAAAGCAGTAGATTGTGAAAAAGTTGACAGATTGAAAATGTTTGTCACATTTCAGTCGACATTCATCCTGGAAACTGCTTAAATACCTTTTACCTGTGTTTGAAGATTCCTGGGGGGTTAAGTGGTAAATTGTAATGCAAAATATAAAGCCAGATTTAATGAGTAATGTATTTGGGTTGATATGAACTATTCCATGCTTGTTGCAAATATGAGAAACAGATCTTTTCATGAAATGGGGCTTGGTTATGTTCAGTTTAGGGAGGTGTGGTATGTGCTGAGTTGGACACCAGCTGAGCAGTGCTTTGGGACTCTGCTGACCTATGGGATGATGTGGATCTGGCCCTTTCTCCACAGCTCCATCACATCTTCTGAAGTCAGAGCAGGATGGTAGGCCTGCAGGGGCACAGCATGAATTAAGTGATTCAAACTCTGTGCAAAATGCAGCACAACAGGTTGGGTTTGAGTAAAGGCTGTGCTTTCAGGAGTGGATTAACTATTGCTCCAGAACCTCCTGTCTGAAGGAAGAAATGGGGTCAGCAAGAGACATTTACAAGATCTATATCAAGATTTTAGGTAATAATTTCAAGATAAATCAATTGTTTCTAGGATTATAAATCCCTGTTTGAAAAAATGGCTTAAGATCTTCCTGGACACCAGGCAACTAAGTAGTTAAAATTGTTATATATCCTCTGAAAACTGTCCTTAGTGTTTAGCAAACTAATCTGGTTTGCTTTACTGGGAACCAGTTGAGTCAGAAATGTCAGCTAGTAAATGTTCTGCTCTGATGTTTTCCTTTGTTGATGGACAGCATTCAGGGCTGCAGATGGGATGTCAGCACAAGATCCCTTTCTCCCAGGCTCTGGTAAGGGAAAGGCAAAGGAAGAATCTAAGGCTTCACCCAAAAGAGTTGTTCTGCCATGAGGGCTGTAGAGAGATTCACAGATGTAAAGCCAGAAGGTTATATTAGCTCTGAGCTCAAGGTCTTTCAAATCTTGTAGCATGTGAACCTGGATGTTTTACACCTCAGTCGGGTAAGTCTGCAGCAGGCATTGTTTGTGAGCATTTATTCTCAAAGACTACCAAAAATCAGTCAATTAAATGCAGAGATAGGAGCTCTGACACAATGAGATCCTAGGCTGGTTGTAAGGGTTTCTATATGACCATTAGGTTGGACATCAGAAAGAATTTCATCACTGAAAGGGTGTTTGGGCATTGGAAGGGGCTGCCCAGAGAGGTGGTGGACTCCCCATCCCTGCAAGTGTCCGAGGAATGAGTGGATGTGGCACGCAGGGCTCTGGTCTGGTTGGCAAGGTGGGGGTCGGTCACAGGCTATACCTGATGATGATGGAGGTCTTTTCCAATCAAAATGATCCTGTGATTCTGAGTTTAGCAAACTGCTTAGCCTGCTTGAGTTGTGCTCCTCAAACCACTGCTGAACTTAATAATTCTCTTAGTAAGGTCAAAATGTACCAACAGCTGAAAACCAGATACTTTGGCAAATATATAGCAAATGCAGATGGTTCTAATCTGACTCCCGCAGTAAGTAAGTGCAACCTGGCAAGATTTTGTAATTGCAAACACAAAACACAAAAGTGTTTGCACTTTATCTATAAATTATTGATTGGTAAGAGGTATAAAACGAGTGGATACAATGGTCAGCCCCAGGGAGGAGGCATATAGCAATACATGCTATATAATATGCATGGTTCTTCAGCTGGGTCAGCTGGGTGAAGGGAACAGCTTGAAGGAGCAGCAATGTTCTTCCTCTGCAGGTGAACTCCCCAAACTCAGACCTGCACAATAAAGTCTTCAGAAGAACTTTAAAACATCAGCATCAAAAGTAAAAAGAGTCTTTTCAGACACAGGTTTCTTTCATATGGGTGGATGTGTGTTGTGAAGCATCTTTTGTTACAGTGTGTGATTTGTAAGTATGGAACCTGACCTAATGGAAACAGTGAGATCAAAGAGGAGGCTGACTTTGATTTCAGCAGCCTTTGGACCTAACCATTAGCTGATACTAATCTATCTGTGCATTTGTATTTGGCTAATGTAAAATTTTTACTTCAGTAGTCAGAAAGGGTTTTTTTTCCTTTGAGCTTTCTGTTTTCATTTTTAAAATTATTTTTCACTGTATTTGAGTTTGGAAGAAAGGCTGCCTTGGCAGCTCAGCCAGCAAGGGGATGATGTGATGGCTTTGTCCCATTCAAAGCATATCTTGTGTTAGGTTTTGAGTTGTTTGTGTTCTGGTTGCTTCTGGATGCTTTGCCATCTCACCAGGTGGATGCTCAAAAGTGGTGGGCAAAATTCAGCTGTGTAGGGATGGGGTGAGAAAGGCCAAGACAAAGCTGGACTTCAACTTGGCAAGGGATACAAACAACAAAAGAAGGGCTTCTACAGGTATGTCAGCCAGAAAAGGAAGGTCAAAAAAGGTGCAAGCCCCCTAATAAGCAAGGCTGGAAAACCAGCAACAAGGGATGAGGAGAAGGCTGAGCAATTATTTTGCCTCAGTCTTCACATGTGACCTCTCTTCCCACACCTCTGGAGTGGATGAGGACCGGGGGAGTAAACTCTTTCTCATTGTAAGTGAAGATCAGGTTCATGACCACCTGACAAACCTGAACATACTTAAGCCCATGAAATGCGTCCCAGAGTCCTGATGGAATTAGCTGATGAAGTTGCGAAGCCACTCTCTGGGATATTGTAAAAATCCTGTCAGTCAGGGGAAGTCCCAGGTGACTTGAAAAGAGGTATCATTGCACCCATCTTTAAAAAGATAGAAAGGAGGACCCTGGGAACCGCTGCCCTGTCAGCCTCACCTCTGTGAGGTCTGACAATGATCACGGAACAGACCCTCCTGGAAGTTTTGCTGAGGCAAATGGAGTGCAGGGAGGTGATTTTGGCCAGCTAGCATGGCTTCAGCAAGGGCAAGTCCTGCCTGACCAACCCACTGGCCTCCTATGATGGAGTATCTCCATCAGTGGACAAAAAGGTTGTCATGCCTCTGGACTTTTCTAAGGCCTTTGACATAGTCTCCCATGACACCCTTCTATCTAAACTGGAGAGAGATGATCACCATTCTGTGATTCCAAACTGAGATCTCATTAGTTCCATGCAGAGGACACTGCCTACATGTTGGCTAAAACCCCATTGGCCTACAACTCTTGCAAATATCTCTTCCTCTTTCCTGCATCATTAGTGTGTGCTTAGGTCCTGCAGGATCCTCCTAGAAAACTAGAAAAATACTTGAAGCACCTTCCTGTTATTTCTAGTTGTCGGATTTTGATGGAACTGGACTGTTAATAAATGCATGAACCTAAACACAGCAGCCTGTAAAACCAAAAGCTACTGAAAGTTCACAAGCCTTGAAGGAGAAAGTTTGATTTGGAAAGTTTTGATAAAGAGATGATTGAACTGATTCTTGCCTGGAGAAAAAGCATTCCTGTGGTGTACATTTCACATGAAAAACAGTGAGGGTATCTGAGCTACCTGGCCCTGGAGCTGCAGTGATGTCGAGCTGCCCACATCCAAGAAGCATCACCTTTCTGCTCATTGGTCAAGTCATATTCTAAATCTGAAATTTTCTGGTTGAGGCAGATTTAGAATATGACTTGATGAAAAACATCTCTCTGACAATATGCACCAGATTTGGCAAAAAATACTTCTGGCCAAATACAAAGAAAAAGTGAAAATCTTCCATTTGGAAACTAAATACTCCAAATCTTCATTTGGCAAAGATTTTTAATACTTGAATTTACTTCCATTTATGTTTCTTTTAACAAAATCATTTCAGGTTCTGCAAAATGACCCAAATTGATGTATCTTTCTGGTATTTCATTTCTGAGCATACCATTATCTGAGAAAGGATTTGTTTAATACACTGAAACAGAACTCATACTCTCAGAGCTCTCTTTTGTGTCACAAGATGGGCTATAATAACCCATCATCCAGAAAAATGTCTGTAATTCACATCAGCACTAACAAAGTCAGGAAGTTCTTGCTGTCTCTGACAAATCTCTGCATTTCTCAGTAATTCTTCCTGCCCGGAAAGAAGTTACCAGCCTCAAAACTGTACTACTCGTCCTTTTCACTTACTTGTCAGAACATGATGGTCTTGGCATAAAAACCAGGACTCAAACCTCTGGAGATAGTGTGAGATTTCAAGACACTTCCCTGAGACCGGGGAAGCTAACAAACTTTGCCAAGGCAATGGCTAACAAACTTTGCCAAGTGTCAGAGCAGAGGATTATGTATCTGGTTTTGTTACGGCATGGAGCACTGGTTGTCCCAGTGCGATTCCTCCCTGCAGCAGAGGCAGAGGGGCTGCCCATGGCAGTGCTGGGTTTTCTGCAGCCACCCAGGCAGAAATCCCCCATAGCTCCGTGGAGTGACACAGCGGTTTGGGAAGGCGCATCTGGAGTTTTGTTACATACTAAATCAAGGCCATGGCAGGTGTGTAAAGCTGAGATTTCAGAGCCATTCAGACAGCTAATATATGTGGCAGTTGTTTATGCAAAGGAGTGACTGCTGAAATGAGGTCTGGAATGATTTGTTTTGGTTTTTAAATCCCCTTCTCTGAATTCATGTGATATTTGTGCAGCCACGAGGGAACAACCTAGTAGAATTTTCTGAGACGTGCCATCTCACTACAAGAAAGTTGCTCTACAAATCTTTCTCTGAAGACAGAAATGGTCTCAGTTTCTTCTCAAAGCCAGGTCACTACATCATTCTCTTCAAGACCCAGGAAGAAATTACAAAGGGACTGAAATATTTTGAGGCAGAATTCTGGTAACGCATTCCTTTCAGAAAATAAATTATGTATTTGCAGGGTGAGCTGGCCACAGTCAGGCTGCCCTCAGTCACACTCCCAGGTCCATTCCCTAATGCCACTTCAGTTATTCTATGTGTTCTCCAGGGACAGAAGCATTTTTGTGGTTGTTTTAAAAGCTAAGCAGACCAAGATGATGTCCTAGAGGCTGATAATCCTCTCTAGGAAGAGACCTCAATTCATATGGTGGTTGTTTGTCTTCAAGGAACATAAGCTGGGGCTGAGGGAGATTTTGATGATTGTTCTAATGAGACTGCATATCTGAGGATTACCTGGAGGCATCTGCTTTCCTGGCAGGCCACACTTAATGGCATTTTCTGTGTTTCCCTTTTAAGAAGAAACAACTGAGACCAGCACATACCAGTGACATTTGTGCTTTCCAGAGTCTGGTCCTGTGTCAGTAATGCTGCAGAAACAATGACAAGCTCTTGGCTTCATCAGTGTGGTCCTTGCAAACCTGGAGAATGAATGTCACTGTAAAGATAAGTGCAGCCATGAAAGGAGGAGGCAAACTAGGAACAACACAATCTAATAGTGCATGCTCCTTTCCATCACCCCAACTTGTTTTTCCTTCCACAGCAGTAGCAGCTGCTCCTGTACTATTGCTTTGCTGTCTCTGTTCCCCTCACTGCCTTAATGTGTGAAACCCACAGAGGGTGAACCACTAGCTGTGCTAAACTGGTGATTAAGAAGAAAACTGATTATTTCAAAAACTGTTGCAGTGCAAAAAACTATTGCTGGGTGACATCCTTGAAGCAGGTACATCTTACACTGACCAAGGCATTCACCTGAATAGGTCTGTGCTGGAAACTGTCTGTGGGGTCACACCTCAGTAGTGATGTGCAGAAGGGCAGTGGGAGTGTGGGTGTCCAGTGTGAGCTGCCCAGAAACGGCCCCTCTGTTGACGGCCTTCACTTCTGTGACATACTTGTATCATACTCTGTGGGCATTAACAAACTGAATTTTAGAAAATTCAAGAGGTAAAGACCACTGTCCCTGCTCTAAATTGAAGCTGTAAAAGCTGACTGAAGTGAACATCAGCCACTTCCAGATACAGAAATTCCCTCTCCGTATTTTTGTAATTGCCTTGGGAATGCCATTCATTCTGCGAAAGTGTGTCATTATTTGGGGAAAGAAAAGCTATTGAAGACTTACTGCCAGCATTGGTTTCATTACAAATGCAGAAAGGAAACCATCAAATAACTGGTTGTGTTTTCAGACATACCACATGTGACTGGGGCCATGTTAGAAAACACTGAACAAAAGTCCTATTTGTAAATTTGAATATTGGCAGCCAGCTTTCAAACTCTCTGTCTTGAAAACAGTTCTGTGATACTTAGAGCAAGCACAGAAATGCAGTGGGACTTCGCCAGGTTGCCTGGACCTTGCCAAATTTTGACTCAAACCTCCTCTGCCTGCATAAACTAGGAGAAAAACCAAAGTAAGGACCCCAGACTTGGCTTGACATACACATGAAGCAAAATCTGGCTGTAGGAAAGTATATTCCAAACAATATAATCTGTCAGGCTGACCATATACTGTAATTCTACGAGTCACTCAATCACTTTTGTAAATTACTTCTGTTAATTTGCCTGTTTTGAGAACACATTGAAGAGAGAAACCCCATAAGTCAATTGAATCACAGTTTTTATTATGAGGGTTCTGAAAACTTCGTAACTCATTAAGCCTCTTTTTGTGGGCAAAAGGCTTAAGCAAAAAGGCTTCAAGCCAGAATACCATGTCCTGAGATAGCAGGACATCTAAGAAAACTGCTTTTTATTTAGTGTTGTGAGAGCATACAAACTGAGAATTGAAACTGAAAGAAGAGAAATTTAGGTCGGATACAAGGAAGAAATTCTTCTCTATGAGGGTGATGAGGGCCTGGCACAGGTTGCTCAGAGGGAAGTGGCTGCCCCATCCTGGAAGGGTCCCAAGCAAGGCTGGACAGGACTTGGAGAAACCTGGTGTAGTGGAAGGTGTCTTTGCCCATGGCAGGGGGTGGAACTGGATGAGCTTTAAGGTTCCTTCCAACCCAAACCATTCTGTGTTTCTGATTCTGATTTGGACCCAGTGATTTCACCACCCACCTGCCATTGCAGGCCTCTCACGAAGGTTTGGTTTTACTCTGGAAAGGAACAAAAGCAAAAATTTATTCTTCAACCAGTTGTCATCCTCTGGGCAGAGCTACTCATCAAAAGGAGGATTAATATGGGCAAGCCAGCACATAAAAGTGTCATGAAAGTGTCACATCCCCAGCTCCATGGATGAAAAGGATCCTTCCTGAACACTAAACCTCTTTCTAAAAATACAACTGAAGTAGAGATCAGTGCTTTTTTCAGAGAAGCGTGTGATCTTGGATTCAGATTGCACTGTGAAAGGTATAAGAATGCTGGGTCGTCACCCAAATTGCACCTTGCATG
This sequence comes from Urocynchramus pylzowi, assembly GCA_013397555.1. Lineage (NCBI taxonomy): Eukaryota > Metazoa > Chordata > Aves > Passeriformes > Fringillidae > Urocynchramus > Urocynchramus pylzowi. Next base: position 145,534 of record VZRH01003830.1, on the reverse strand, counting down.
TAAACTTAAGCAAGTTATTTTTTGTCTCCATGCTGGTATTTATGCATGTAACTCTTGAAAGGTGCTAAAGTTTTCTACTTATAGGCAAAACCCATTTATTCCAAATTCCAAATAATCTAATTTTGGAGATTTTTATTGAGCATAACTTTAAAGGAACATTGTACAAACTTCAGCAAGGAGGGGGTCATTTCCAAAATGCATCCAGTAGCACCTAAGGGCTCCAGTGGCACTTGCTGAAAGAGGTCAGTTTTCTTTAGTGTATGGTGGTAGGGCTGGGCTTGAGACCCTAAATGCTGGGAGATTTGTTCTCTTCAGTCATTATTTGAGGTGTTTCTCTGGTTTTGAGTTTATCTAGGACAAATTGGAGAGCTTTTGAATAATGAAGACATTAAAAATCAATCTTGAAATATCTTAAGCTGACTTGACGGGCTCTTTATTTAACAAACTGCTTAAACAGATCATTGAGTAAGTTATCTACTGCAAGTTTCTTCCCCTTTCCTTTGGAGGATATCACTATGGCCAAGGGCAGGGAGCATGATGAACCCATGGTTTGTCCTGTCCTGGTAATGCCTTGACCTCCAGATAACAAAGTATTCATTTTATATTACAGAAATTCTTTTTATTGTCAAACTTTGTAGTTGCCAGGATAAGTATTTAGTTCCCGGTAAACCTGCCAAGACCGGGAGGCAAGTGTGCTTTTATGTCTTTTTGTATGTGTAACAGAGTTTGGGTAATAAATGCGGATTATATTCTACTGCTGTGGTGGAAGCGGCAATGATAACACCAGCAAGGCAGCCAATATGCCACTTCTCACCAGTTTTCAATACCAGCCTTCCTCTCTCAGGCAGGTAAGGGTTTGCTTGATGTTATGAAGTTCCACAAGGCCCAGAGAAACCATCCCCAAAAAACCCCCACTAATCACTTTGAGATGAAGCTGAATTGAGTAACTAAGCTTTTCATCTGACATGAAAAGACCAGAAGCTACATTTGAAACAAAAGCTAAAAGTTTAACAAGTTACATTAATCAAAGAGATTTCAAAGGAACATTCAATTATATCTGCAACACCTAAATGGAAGGGTTGTTCTTTTACTTATTTATTTTGTGATAAAGAGGGTTATTAGGTCTTGTTATCTCTCTTCCCTTTAATGCATTTTGCTGAAACCCTCAGCAAAAAAAGAAAGCTTTGTGAACAGCAAAGTGACAAGTGAAAAAGGAAGATTAAAATTAGTTCAAGGATAAAAAAGAGTGTATATTTTTTATCAGTCAAAATCTCCTGGTGTAAGCATTGATGCATTCAAATGAAGAGAACAGATCTTGATTATGATGCCACTTTGCCTTGCCGCACTGAGTGCCAGGCTGTGATCTTGCTGCAGACAACTAAAATGGCTTCAGAACTCAGAATTTGTGAAAAAAAAAACCCAAACAACCCAGACCATACAAAAGGAATTTACTGCTTGTGGAATCATCATGTGCATCACGTGAAAACTGAGAAGGTTGTGCCTGCTGGAACAAAACTGACAAGGGGAAAGTGGGAATCATACATGTGGGAAGCTGAGATTTTCATTCCTGGGAAGATGCTGTATCCAGATGCCAGGTTATGGTTTAAAGTTACTGAGCAGTTGTGGTGAGAAGGCTCTCAAGTTTTACAGCCCTTGGTCATAATCCTTTTCATACCTCAAATCTCCATATCTTTTTTTTCTGTGGACTCGTCTTATTAATCACATTTTTTCACCCTTAGAGCCTGATGCAAAGCCCAGGAAAATCAATGAAAAATTTTCTGTTAACTTAGCTGATCTATGGTTTAGGCTCCAATAAGCTTTTAGTCTTTGACTCAGATGATGCTTGCATGTTTTGCTAGCACAATTGTGAAAGAAATTCCTTCCCTAAATAAATATTTGAATCTTAAGTTTGTTCTTTGTCTCCTTCCTTTGAAACCTGAAAAGAAAAAAATTCTCTTGCTCCAAAGCAGAGGGTTCATATTCTGCTTTGCAGAGCCAAGTCTTCTCATACAACAGAGTTTAGAGCAGTGGCACATGCACACAACACCCACAGCAATTCTACAGCTGTTTTCTACCAGCCCTTGGGATTTCCTTTGATTCGTCCAGGTGCTGGAATACCTAAGCATGGACAACACAGCTGATGAAGGGTCTGGAGCACAAGTGTCATGAGGAGCAACTGAAAGACGGCTGGGGGCTTCAGCCTGAAGAAAAGGAGGCTCAGGGGAACCTTCTCATACCCCACAACTCCCTGACAGGAGGGTGCAGCCAGCTGGGGGTGGTGCTCTGCTCCCACAAAACTAGAGACAGGACAAGAGGAAACAGCCTTGAGTTGTGCTAGGGGAGGTTTAGATTGGACATTAGGGATTTTTTTTTTTTTTTTACTGGAAGAGTGGTCAGATTGTGGCACAGGCTGCCCAGGGCAGTGGTGGAATCACCATTCCTAAAAGTGATCAAGAAACATTTAAATGTGGCACTTGAGGACATGGTTCAGTGGTGGACTTGGCGGTACTGGGTCAAGGGTTGGATTCAGTGATCTTAGACATCTTTCCCAACCTAAATGATTCCATGGCTCTTTCCTGGAGGCTGAAATCCTCCAGGTTTTTCTTTCCTGGAGGCTTGAAATACTTGAAATACTAGGTGATGGTCCTCTACCATTGACAGTGATGCAGAAGCATCCAAGATGCTCACAGAACCTCTCCTCCTGTATGTGTAAGAGCAAATGTTCCACAAGGCACAAATACTGACTTGTTACTATTTTTGGTGGCAGGTGAGGACAGCATGTTCCTTGAGCCAAAACATTTCTCCAAAGCTCTATGACATTTCAGGGAGCAGGAGAGTGCTCCCCATATCACGTTGTCCTTGCTCGGTGAGGACACTGCATGCTGTGAGATGATAAGCTCTCATGGTTTGGACTGTCTTCTCAGCTCACTGGAGGCCATGGCAGGTGGAAATGTCACCCTTCAGATCATACACAGTGACAGCAACATGGTTGCTGTTGTCAGTGTGAGCTTGGGAGGAGACGACATTGAGACATGGGAATAATGGCTGCGTAACAGGGAAAAAATGCTGCTCACTGCATTGATAGTTACACCTGATTTAGCTACTGAAAGGAGAAGGAGAAGCCATGAAGACATTAAACCTCTTATCATCCTGACGGAATGAAATTGAAAAGAAAAAGAATATCAGTTATTTGGTAGCAAATGGGTTTATTAACTTTTAAAATGGTGTGTGTTTGAATGCGATAGGGAAAGCAGCATTTGTCAGTGTTCCCCACATCAAAAGACAAATTAATCCTTTGAAGAAAAGTAGCTTTTGAACATCTCCCTCGTTAAACAATCTATCAGGAGACTGAGCTGTGGAGCTAGGCACTGGTTCCTGTGCAGAAAAAGGACCTACAGGTGACACAGGTCCAGGCATGGCTGCCCTCCTGTGTCAGGGTTTTCTAGCTGAGTCTTACGAACCACAATGCAGGACCTACTTATAGGCTGTTTTCCCTTCCAGCTCTATCTTAACTCCTTTTGTGCTAAAGCACCCACAGCGCTTAGGGAGTAGAGACTAGCTGAGGTGGCGTGAGGCATTTTGATGCCTTCCTCCCACCCCACCATCTCCCCATCACAGTCCCACCAGACTTCTCATGTCTCTGCCACCCTCTCCCTTTGGCAGCTGGTCAGAAATCACTGTTGGTGACTTTGTAAATATTCTTTGAAATACTTCAGTGAGTCACATGTTGTAAAAGGCTCTTGATTTCCTCTAATAGTAATGTTCCACAAGACTAACACAATTTTCTGTCATGGAAACCGGTCTTCTGGTTTCAGGTTTTTTTAGCCAGGGTGCTCTGTTTTTCCAATTTGCTGCTTCCTGTGAGATGCCTTCTCCCCTCTGGAGCATTCCTCTGAAAGGCAGCCTTTGAGCTGCAGCAGCACAACACCCTCTGTACCACTAAAAATTAAATACATGAGTGGCGTCTCTCCAGATGGGAAAGTAACATCAGATATTGTGTTAAGAGGAACGATGCAGAAATTGAAGATTTTGCTACCTACTTCCTCTTGCCTCCTGTAAATCTCATAGATACTTTCAGGCATCTTTCTATGCACTTTTTGAGCTCCTCAGCTACCTCGACAGCTGCACTTTGTCTAATACAGAGCAGTGACAGATAACACTAAAATCTCCACACCACAAAATGAGCTCATGCACCCACTACTTTGCTGGCAGGTAAACCAAGGAAACGTGTGAGATCCTGGCGTATGTCCACAGTGTATTGGATTTGCTGCAATTCCTGGTTGTTTCAAGGTATTTACACCTCTTGTAAATCCCTCCAGGAATCGTGACTCCACCTCTTCCCTGGGCAGCCTGTTGCAATGCCTGACAACCCTTTTGGTGAAGGTGTTCTTCCTAATATACAATCTAGACTGCCCCTGGCACAACTTGAGACCTTTTCCTCTTTTCCATTGCTTCTTACTTGGGAGCAAACAAATGCCCTAGAGCCTTTGGTGGTGCTGGGACACCTTACTGAGGCAAAGTTTGTGTCCCTGCTGGAGGCACATGTCCTCTGTTTGGACAGGCACAGAGCAACCTCTTACAGCTCAGGGTGTCCTCACCCTTTGTTTGGCTCTATCTGACATTTGTCTGTAATTAGCACCTGGGTTTCAGATGATGAATGAACAGCTTTTTGTCCAAAGGGCCAGCAATGAGGACAAAGATACTACTGGGATGTTTTTACAGCCCTAACTCTAAAGCTTAGCAAGGACAAAAATATTCATTGTTCATCAGCTAAGCTTCCCTTTAGTTTGGAGGACAGGCAATGGCTTCTCTTCCCATTTTACACATGTGCAGATTGGATGCACTGGAAAAGGGAAAGGCAGAATTAGATCCCAATCCCATGAATTCTAGGCTTCAACTTTCAGACAGCTTTGCCAAGCATGGATAACAGGATGTGACCACTCTTTTAGAAGAACTGCTGGGGGAAACAGATTAATCGGTTTTCTTAAGATAAGGTTCCCAACATGTTAAATCAGCTTTCCTTCTTTTGAGCGGGGGCTATTACAAAAAATGAGGTCAAAACTGAAGTGTGTCCCCTTCCCCTATTTCTCACTTACTATGCATTGGAATGGCATAGGAAAAAAAAACAAAAAAAAAAACAACAAAAAAAAACAGAGTTAGCGTCTCCAGTCTGAAAGACTAGGAAGCCTTGCAGCAAGCCTAGTCCAGGCAGTGCCAGAGGAGATTTGGGCACCGAGTTTTTCCTGGGTCCACCCAGCCACACAAACGTTTCTGCAGGAGCTCATCAGTGTCTGGTTTCTGGGGTTTGAGATATTCTTCCCCTGCTGCCAAGGAAGAGAAGAAANTTCTCCCTTACTATGCATTGGAATGGAAAAAAAAAAAAAAAAAAAAAAAAACCAAAAAAAACCCCAGAGTTAGCGTCTCCAGTCTGAAAGACTAGGAAGCCTTGCAGCAAGCCTAGTCCTGGCAGTGCCAGAGGAGATTTGGGCACCGAGTTTTTCCTGGGTCCACCCAGCCACACAAACGTTTCTGCAGGAGCTCATCAGTGTCTGGTTTCTGGGGTTTGAGATATTCTTCCCCTGCTGCCAAGGAAGAGAAGAAAACAGCCCTTTGAAGAGGCTCTGAAACCCAAGTAGAGTGAGAGGGGGAACATTTACTTTAAAGTACAATAATGCTTAGGTTACAGACCCTAATTCCTGAGCCCTGTCCCAGCAGGGTGTCTCAAGGAAAAGGGCTTTCGGAGCAGGGCTGATTGCAAGTGTGACTCATGCAAAAGGCTCCCAGGGAAATACTCTCACATTTTTCCATACAAAGATATTTTAAAAGCAAGAGCGAGATGTTCTGGGTGGGAAATACGTCCTAACAGATGTGTAATATCACTAAAGCTGACTCTAATATAATCTAACCTGCAGTTTGGTGTATTAATGCTTTGTTTATCTTTAAGCACAGATGGATATTTTTATTAGCATTACTTGGTTGATGCAGCTTCTAGAAAGGTTAGTCTGGAGGGCAGATGTATGTGTATACACAAAAAGTGTTTATGCTGGGGCAACTGATCAGAAGGGTGAAGCTTTTCTAAGAAATTTCAATTGGAAAATTAAACCTTGTAAGCACAGGTAACTGGAATCTGCTGTTCAGTCCACATGGCCAATTATCATGAGTCGCAAAAGCCCCTCCTCCACAAACCCATGTTTTGGGTTGGGTGTCCTGGTCACCCTTGAGCTCTTCTGAGATTAACTCTGTGTCAGTGCTGTGAGAAGAATGCTGTCAGTGAAATGGGGTGCTGAAGGTGCTGGAGAGTCAGGGAAGAACAGCAGATACTGGCAGAGGGATGGGTGCCCAGGGTCTTGGGTCATTGGGACCTGTGATGTTATAATCAGCTATGTAGCAGTTGGCTTTTGCTATAATGTATTTGCTTTTGCAAATTATTATAAATTGTAATTGCTTGTAGATGATTATTATTCATTGTAACTCATTTTAGATATATAGAATATAGAATATATTGATATTTAGAATATAATTTGTAATTGATTTTGTGGGTAGTGTAACTAAAGGTATGCATGAAGCAAGACTATCATAAGGTGTAAGTGGGTTTGCAAAAGATGCATTACAAGATAGGACTGCTTTGGCAAAGTGTTGTTGGGGGGGTGTACATTTTGCAAGAGCATTTCATAAGGTATGGCTGGTCTTGCGAAGTGTATAACCAAGACAGCACAAGGAAAACAAAAGACCTTAAAAAGAAAATACCAAGTCTAAAGTGGTATCAGAAGACCATCAGAAGACCACCCTGGACTGCTCCCCTGACGGACCCTCGGACACTGCAACTGTGAACTTAGGCAATGCTGTGGCAACCTGAGACAGAGTTGTGGTAAACCAGCCTCGAAAATGTGCTAAGTCATTCAGGGAAGTAATGCTACTGCAACAGTATAAAGAACTACTTGCTAAAGAAGTGGGTGTGCCTCTGGCTGCTGCCAGGCACCCAGAGCTGTTAATTTTACTTTATTGATTTGTCCTTTATTATCCCTAACTAAACTTAAAATTTTAAAGGAGTGGGCTTCGTTTCTCACATGTGATTTTAGGGATGAACACAGCTGATTCACGGCCCTGCGATGTGATGGGACTGGGACTACACAGGGATGAAGGGGCTTAGTTGAATGTTCACACTGGAAAGAAACAGTAGAACTGCTCTTAAATACAGAGCAAACTGCTTTTCCCATCCACTGGTCCCTTCTGGAAATAGAACTCAAAATAAAATGTGCTGAAGGCACTTGTATTAGATCTAGACCCAGATGACTCGCTTTGCCAAGCATGGATAGCAGAGTCCAGACCCATTTGAGTCTGAGGTGGCTGCTTATTAAATTAGATCCTCAGCTAAGGACTGCTGCTAGTTTCCTCAGAGATTTCATTGTCCCTGTCTGAAGAGATAATACCTGCTCCAATCAGAGCAGTGGAGATACCCTGAGCTTTCTCCAAGCCCTTGGAAAAGCCCCTTGTGCTGGTGATGGAGGAGCACAATACTGATTTTGGCTACTCTTAGGGTGGCTTTCTCCTCTGCAGTGTCCCTGGGATCTGGGAAATGCCACAGCACCACCACATCTTCCCCTGTATGCTGGGACAGGAGGCAGTAACTCAGTTAGAAGAGATGGAAGTCTAAGCTCTGGCTGTGTTATTCCAATGTCTGAAGGAAAAGGCAGCTATCGCCCATTCTCAAGAGATTTTCCATTTTCTTTTACTTTCCAATTTCTTTTTCTTTTGCAAACATCTGTTGTGGTTTGAGGAGACATGATAGAAGGGGGAGGGGGGAAAACCCTCAATAAGGGATGATTTTGAAGTTTGGGAAAGCTCAGTGGGAGAGAAGAAGTAGGTTGGGGGAAATCAATGAGCGAGAGTTAGAATATTTTGCCTGGCAGTCTCTCATCACTCGAGCCAGGTGATTATTAATTATCTCCATGCATTCACACAAGTTGTTAGTTTTCTGGGTAGCTGGGTCCTGTGCTTAGTCATCTTGGCATTTTTAAAGATGAATGAAGAATTACCCAGGACGAAGGGTCAGAAGCGAGAAAGATAAATAACACCAAGAAGCTGATTGCTGCCCATCTGTTATAAAATTTCATTAGTTTTGACAGCCTGTACATAAGCAATGAATGATTGCTGACTACACTTCCTTTACGTCTGCTTTCACTCCTATTGCTTAGCTTGGAGAAAGAGCTGGCCAGACAAGCCTTGAGGATGAAAGGAGGTGCTGGATGATTCAACTGGATCAGGATGATTCTTAGAACAGAGATAGCAAGGCTATTATTTATTAGGCAATTTATTAGGCAATTTATTAGGCTTACTTTGACAAGGGCATTTTTCACTGGTCACCACTAGAAATGGTAGATGTTGGTCTGTGGAGGTATCCTAGAGGATGGCTCTCCTCGCAGTCCTGCAGGAGAATGAAGGAGCTGAGACTGTTTGTCATCTCAAAGCCAGATCTTTTGCTGTGGCAACACTTCCCCCAGAATGAAAACTTTGGGAAAATAAAGTCAGAGAGAAGGCAAACAGGATCTCAGCCATACCCAGGTTTCATGATAGTGTGTTTCTGTGATCTTGGTCCATGCAAGAGCAGCTGGCCTGAAGCCCTGGCCTTTATCATCTATGCTTCAAGTGAAAAGTAACAATAGATACCTGAGACTTTACTGAAATATCCATCAGCCCCTGCTGACAGAACTGCTCTTTATTTTGGGGCACGGAGGCATATGAGACAAGTGAGGATTCTCCCACCTGTAGCTGTATGTAAGAGCTGCTGCTATCCCGTGCATCTTTTAGGTCCTTAGTAATGAAATAAATATTACAATGTCTATAATAATGACATGGAATTAGATTTTTTGATCATATTAATTGCTCAGGCTATTGCAATACAGGATCACAAATCAGTGTTTCTCCTGTGACTGGCTCAGCCTCCCCATGCACGTTTAAGCAGATGTGACCTTGATGAGCATAGATATGGGGGGCTTGAGGAGAGCTTGCATGACAAATGAATGTGCTCTGGCAGATTTATGAGAAGTTATTCTTCAGTGTAGAAAAGTCTATCTACTTTCACCTAACTGCTCCTCCAAAAGTGACTTTTCCCATGTACAAAATATGAGCAATCTGCAGAACTACAGACAATGTCAAGTGGTTTTTAAGGAAAAATGTTTCCAGGGGCCTGGAGCAGAGAAGCAGCAAAGTGGAAACAGATATGTGATTCATTCATTTATGGCAGTTTGCTCTCCCTGTAAATGATATCCTGCTCAGACAATGTGGGTTCTTTCTTATAATCTGTCCCTGCATCAGAAGAGATCTTGCAACTGAGACTCTTTCCTTTCATGTCACCTTCCATCATGCCAAGAAAACCCGCAGGTTGAACGGGGTGTTTGTAAACACTTGTTTACTGAAACTACAGGTAAACCAGCCCCTGAGTCATTCCTTCTTACAGCTCTGTGTTTCAATTCTTCCTATTCTTAGGCAATAATGTCAGGCTTTCACTACTTCCTGATGGAATTAGCAACTAGAAACCCAAGCACTGTGGGTATGTGTGAGAGAGAACGAGACAGGAGGCCTGCTTGGGACCAGGAAGAAAATGCTTTGCTTCTTTAACCTCCTGAAAAGAAAGAGCTGAAGTAAATCAGTAAATACAAATGATAGATAGGCCTAAGAATGGGAGGCTTGTTGGCATATTTTAAAAAACCTAACTAGCATCACTGCTGCTGGCACGTGGGTATTCCATCTGGTTCTAAGGGTCTGGAGATACCCTCATAGACTTATGAAGGTCCAAATATTCAACAGGGCATGTTCTTCTGCCATGTTTCCCCTGGTGCCCCTCTCTGTGAGCCTCATGCAGCAGCATCTCACAACTTCAGAGCCCATCTTTTGGAGTCAAATCCAGATTGGTACATCTTCTTGAAGGTCAGTACTGATGTGGTCTCATAAACATTAAGGGGTCATTAGGATTATCCAGGGCTTCTCTGAACTCATTTGTGTCAGACCCACAGCATGGAAAAGCATACCATCTGGACCTCAGAAATTCCAGTGATGGGAAAATCCATCTTAATTTTTTGAAAATTCTTCCAATAATTAATTACAGTCACTGCTAGAGATATTAAAAAAAAATCATCTTGCTTATAGTCTATATTTTTTTGTTTCGGCTTTCAGGCCATCTGAGGAGAGTATTAATAAATGTCTCAGGATAACTCTGGTTGAGAAGATTTTCTACCACTGCCAGGTCAGAGAGGTTGAAACAAGTCATACTGGTCAGGTAACCTCCCCTTGAGAGGCCTAATTAAGATGATGGATGGGATTATAAAAGGTTAAATCTCTGCAGGAGAAGATAGCCATCCTGGAGAGGGAAGCAGTGATTCCCTAGCTTGAGGGACTCTGGCACACAGCTTTGGATGGAGGGTGGCTGAGGTGTAGTTGTCATGAAAGAAGGGGTCAGAACTGGATGTCTCTGCGAGGAGGCACAGCAAGGTCTTGCGCTAATGTGCTGTGTGTCAGGAGAGAGAGAGAGAGAGAGAGAGAGAGAGAGAAAGTAATGAAGGAAATTGGACTGGGATTCAGCAAATGGGGTTGCCTGTGCTCCTAATTCATGGTGAGTCCTGCCTGCAGCTGCTGGGTAAAGGTGTTTCTATCTCAGCATTTGAAAGCAGGGTACCTATGGCCAAGAGCAGCTGAAGGACCCCCATCCACTCCCCATCCCAATTAGAGCACTGCCAGGGACACCAAGTGCTTCAGAGAGAGATGCAAGGACACAGAGAGAGCCCAGGTTGTTGATCACACAGATGTAGAAAACTCCCAACGTTTTCAGACTGGAAACAAGACTGAAAAGAGCTGCCACTGGTCTCACAAGGCAGGTGGGAGCAGCAGCTTCCCACTGTGTACAGTTTCTGTGGACTCCTGGTGCATGCTCACCAGTACCTGAACAAACACTGGGCTGGCCCCAACCTCGCTCTGCCGAGGCAGAGTAACAAAGGCAAGAGCAGAAAGGGATCTTCTTGCACTTCACAAATAGGCCTGGGTTCTATGATAATACACATGGATTCCGCCTGCAATTGTTGCATCCAGGTGTCTCACAGCTGCACAAGAAGGGAAGTTCTTTTCAAACACTTTTGTAATTTGTTGACATAGACCTTACCACTGTAAGAAGCAATATCCCTTCTAAATCCTTGTTTTCCCTACTCTTTACTGTAGGGAAAATCGGTACAATCTCAGGCTGATGTTAATTCACCCCACCTTTGATCTGAATCATGGACAGTTCATTCCCTTGATCTTGTGGAAGACTTCCCCATGCACTAATTCTACCATGTTACCTTATCCAGTGTAAGAAACAGCTGATTCTGATTATCACAAAAAGTAGCCAAGCAAAAGTCAAAACAGCATAGCACATTAGACAGCGTAGATTCATTAATTACCCAGTTTTGTCTTTAAACTGAAAATATCCCTAATTAACACTTTTCCACTCATGATGAATATCTTTTCCCCAACAGGCTGCAAGTTCATCAAGTAGGGGTAGAGACAGAGTCTTTCCTTATGATCACTGTGCCTTCCATTAGCAAAAGTTTAATTATCAAAACAATAAATTGTCCAATGTTGAAAAGTTGCAAGGAAAGAAAGAAAAGTCAATACATTTGACCTTGGTTCTGGGAGAGAAACTCCTGGTAGTCATTACAAGTCAACTGTGGAAGTAGCAACACATGATTTTAATGGATGTGTCTTAAACAAATTCCTTCCAAGAGCCAACATTCTTCTGTCCTTCAATCCACACCTGAAGGAACAGGGAATGGAAGTTGTCTGCCACAGCAAAAGTCTTTTGCTTCCTTGGTTATCTGAGAAGAGAGCAGAGGGATAAGTGTAGAGTAATTTATCAGACCTGCAGGGAAACAAAGTTCATCAGGATTTCCTCACAGTTGCAAAGACAGCAGCGATATATTCAAATATGGTTAAATGACACACCCATTTTTCTTAGGTCGTGGTTCTGGAAAACGTCTTGGAAAAGAATTTCAGTATGTGCTGATGTTTAAACCTGGGTGTGAACCCCATGCAGACTAGTGAAACTCAAGCATGTGCTTTACATATAAGGATGGATCCACTCAAGTGCTGTCCTCATTAGAGCTGGTGTTTAAGTGGCTCCTTGAGCTAGAGTCTCCAGCTTTGAAAAGGCTCTCCTATTCTTTGTGTGCAATGCAGAGAGAACTTACTAACTTGCTTGTTTTCTATAGCACTGACCAGAACCACCTCAAGTGCCAGGGCAGCAGACATAAGCAGGAAAATTGACTCCGATCATCCCTAGAGTCATTTAACTAAAGCACACATTTCAGTGGAGCCAAGTGTTCAGCGGAGCCAAGTGCTTTTCAACTCCCATGGTGTCAAAACAATTAGCAGATCACAGCACCACTGATTCACTGGTGCTCCAAGAAAAGCATCTGGCCAACATATGGAAATTTAACACAAGCCCTGAATAACCTCCTCCTTGCACCATCTGCCTGCAGGACAGAACTGTTCGGATGATTCTTACATCACGGGACAGGTTTTGCAATTCAACTTAACCTTCTGAAAAGACATCACTGCAGAATTCCAATTACATATTTATATCATAAGCCTGCTTTCCATGCATTATCCCTGTTAGAATTCAGAGAATATAAAACATCCTGAGTTGGAAGGAGCCCAAGAGGATAATCAAATTTATTTTGCAAGTTGGAGATTTTGATTTAGATTAGATTTAAGATAAATCCTCCCCTGTGAGGGAGCCCTGGCACAGGATGCGCAGAGAAGCTGTGGCTGCCCCATTCCTGGAAGTGCTCAAGGCCAGGTTGGATGGGACTTGGACCAACCTGGAATAGTGGAAGGTGTCCCTGCTCATGCCAGGGGTTGGAATGAGATGATCTTCTAGGTCCCTCCCAACCCAAAACACTCTGTGATGTTTCTAAATTCAAGACCTTCTGTTCATTTGCAATTGGTTACATCCCTATCCCACCTTGATAATTCCAGAAAGTATAATTTGGTACTAAAGCAATTAGTACTCTTTCTGACTGGTGAAATCAGCCATGAGATCATGGCTGTCAGATCGGAAAAAAAGCTATAATACAATAATGAGCCTGATCATTTAAAAGGCAAAGGTAAGGAAGCAGTCTCTGTATGGATAGCAAGTAGCTTTGAGACAGTTGTGCATCTGACATTATCATACAGAAACAGAATAAAAAAATGGGGATGTGGAGGATGCTTAGTGTTCTTTGAGGGTCTTTCGTTAGGGAGGACTACAAACCCTGATGGTAGGATGGTAAGTGTGTTTCCAGTTAATGTGCTTGTCCCCTTCAGTGGAACTACCATGTGCTCATCAAAGAAATCCAAGGACCCCAGTGCTGCTACACAGGGGAGTTACCCCAGAGTTCCCTGTGTTTCCAGCAAAAGGTGTCAGATGGGGTAAATGGCAGCACCAAATATGTTCCGTGTATGGTTCTGTGAATACTATTCCCTCACAATGAAAAGCAAAAGGTATCTCATCTACTTTGGTGTAGTGTCTATTTCTTCTGATGCTCGAATTATTATTCTAGCATGGGTAGAGCAAACTTTCTGCACACCTTGCAACAACTGCTGGGTGACTTGCTATGTTGTTCCCATCTCCAAAGGGGATGAAAGGCTGCAAGTGACCTCCAGCATCTCCCATCAAGCCACTTATGAAAAGGCCAACCAGAGAGCAGATCTTGTCAGACACATCCTAAAAAGCTGAGCTGCAAATGCTTGCCCATCAGGAGTAGGACACAGATGAGATTTTCAGATGATTATAAAAGTCCCATTCAGTCAGAAATGGATTTCGTTAATTAAATGCATTTTTTTACATAGCTTCAGACCTGGCTGAAAATGTTCCTTCTTATTTTATTTATTGGCATTTATCAACACAGCCATTAGCTATGTTAATGCGACCTCAGTGGTATTTTCATTGACTCCTAACAGACAGTTCTTGTGTATACCACATAGCAAATGTGACCAGAAGGAATTTGACACAACCAACCCTTCCTTTGGAATCAATGTGGGATCCAAAACAAACCTCTGGTGATCTCAACATCACTGCCCAAGGAACCAGGCATCCTACAAATAAATACTGAATTGAAAACCTGTGGCTAGTTGAGAATAAATCTGCTTCACTGGAAGTGGAAGAGAAAGCAGAGTTCAAGGCAGCTACTGAATTGGTGGCGAAATGCCAATACCATTCACTTTAGGGCAGTATAAAATCATCCATCTGACAGGCTGACCCTCCAGGCTTGGAAAATAAAGCCATGTAACTATCCTCTAAATCTCACAACAGTGGTTCTATGCCCTGTTGAAAGGCAGCCATCTCTCTCCATGGGCTATTCACTCATGCAGAGCCCATGCAGGACCTCAGCAACACTTCTAAAATGCTGCTACTATTCAGTGTTGTTGGTGGGCTGTATTTCCACACCTCTTTCCTGTGTACTTCCTAGAGCTCATCATTGACAGTCTGCAAGCTTCATTGCTCACTTTCCCCATTGACATACTTTGCTTCATTCAGATGCTTTTCAGACTGCTTTGGGTTTGAGTTTTTTGCTTTGTCCTCTCCCACACCATGCCCTGCCCCAAAGCAGCAGCATGTGCCTATTAGCTGCAGCTCACCAGCAGCAAATGAACTAGCTCATAAAACATGCATGGGGAAGAAAGTCATTACAAGATCACATGCCAAAACACTTCAGATCTGGATTTTTTTTTTTTTAAAGCCACACATGCAAGCACTGCAGTGCTATCTTTGCATATAACTGCTATTTTTGTCTCCTTCACTGTCCTTGTGGTAGGACATCTGTTGTCTTATCACTAACTGTCCTCCCATGGCTTTGGCATCTCTAAAGAGCATCCTGCATCATGCAGATGTTTCTCTCTCTGGCATTCTCTGTGATCCTTCAGTGTTCCCTGAGTTTTGCACCAATCACTGGCACTGAACCATTCATCATCAGTGCAATAAGGTAATACCTTACAGACAGTGCATGGTGTGCTGGAAAAAACACTGATATTGCAATTGGGACACCTACCAACATACTGGCACTGGCTCGGATACCCACCCAGGTGGGTAGGACCCAGGTGAATCATTTAATCTTTCCCTTCACATAAATTTATTAGCTCTTGAATACTGCATGTGTTCCTGAAGGGTCGCTGAAGGGAAAGTGAACTTGGTGTTTTACTGGTGTATTACTGGTGTATTACTGGTGCTCATTGTCAGGCCCTTTGCTACTTAGGCCTTCCTCTCTAAACTCCAGATAAAAAAAAAATTGTATTATTTTCTTTTGTCTAAATTGTCCATTTAACATTAAGATGGATGGACCTTTCGAGTCTTGGTACAGTACCTTGCCCAAAGGTGCCATGTAGGGCTACTGAGGCAACTTCAACATGAGTAACACTGTTTTCTTCCACATCACCCTCTGCGCATCATGCCTCATGTTTGAGGCATGAATTTGGGAGAAGAATTGATGTTTCCATGTTAGAGATCAGAAAATTTGGGGTGCTGGAAGGGATTTCCCCTGTATCAGCCATGAGGTGCCTGTGGCCATCAGAAATAGGACAAGAATAATTTACAGGACCACAAAATATTTCTTTACTGGGAGGGTGGTCAAATCCTGGAACAGGCTCCAAGCCTGAGTGTTTAAGAGTCATTTGGATAATGTTGTTAATAATATTCTCTAACTTTTGGCCAACTCTGAATGTTCAGGCAGTTGAATTTGATGAACACTGAATGTCTCTTCCAACTGAAACAGTTCTATTCTATTCTATTCTATTCTATTCTATTCTATTCTATTCTATTCTATTCTATTCTATTCTATTCTATTCTCTTCACCATTTTTTATTTCCTCACCTCCAAATTCTCCTTCTGTCTTGTGCAGCTGTGCCAGACAGTCCCAGCATTATGTTACCCTGGCAGAAGAGTGTTGGTTTGTCACACATAGACCCTTTCAGCAGATTTTTACTTTTCCCTCTGAGCTGCTTTCTTTGAGGTCTGCTCTTGCCTTTTGAAGCAGTTAATTCCTACAGTGCCTTTCCCTCAAAATGTCTTGAATTGCTTCAGAGGGTACTCTAGGGTGACACAGGAGCCAGCCCTGCTGTTTGGAGGAGCTGGTGCCCAAAGGTGAATGACAGCAGCACTGTGCAGTGCCCCAATACACTCACATTCGCAGCCCCACGGTGGCACATTCTTGTTGATCCCTGCAAGACAGGCACAGGGATGGTTGGGCATAAATGTCTTCTGAGCCTTTTGGGATCTGCACTTGAATAAGGACCCTATCTTCTTCCATCCCTCTCCCATGCCAGGCCCTTGCACCTTTGTTGATGCCCTGTCACATGCCACTGATGCCCCGAAAATCCATCCTTTGCAGCTCCCTGGGCCTGCTGTACTGATTTTATCATTACACCTCTGAAATACCCTCTAGATTTTGACACTCTCACTCATCTTTACAATTCCCTTCTGCTTCTATTTCTACCCTTATAGATGAAAGTTGTGCTGTTAATTTTTTGTGGGCACCAGGTCAGATTTATCCCTAACAGAAGGTGTTTGTTCCTGATCTGTCCTTACGGCTCCTCTGTGCCCTGCCTGTATTCAGGTCTTACTTTGCTATTTTCCAGAAGTGCAAATGTTACTGTGTTGGATCAGACTGGAATCTGTCTAGCCCTAGCATCCTGTCTGTCACTGAAGGCTTTGGAGTCGCAAGGAACCCCAAAATCAACATTTATAGTCCATCAACTCTCATCCCCCCAATCTTGCCAGCAATAAGAGCACATTCAGTGTCTCTGTCCCGCTGCACTGCTATTTTTGCTCTGCAGTTCACACTGGCTCTAGTTCAATTTTAAATTCTAATCCTTTCAAAGAGAAGTACAGATGCAGTACTTCTCTTTGAAAAGATTTACTACTAATCTCTCTGGTGTCTGTGACAAAGGATGGTTTCTCAGTATTACCCCAAATGTTAAAATATTAATGAGGGAAGAGTCTGGTATCTGGCAAAGGCTGTCTGCTAGCACTGGAGATGGACTTAATGATCTTGTTGCCTTTGCTACTGAAAAATGAATATCTTACACAGGAGAGATTAGACAAACCTGGCACCTTTAATAAAATAGGGCCTCTATTTCTACATATGTGTTTAAAGTCATTTTAATCCTTTAATGTTTTATGAAATAGCAAAGCTTTGAGTGAATCTATTTAGAATGGTCTCTAAGCACTGCAGTAGGGTTTTTTTAACCCAGCTCCCATTTGTAACGTGCACACTCCTTATATCATGTTTATATATATATATATATATATATATATATATATAAAATTCTTTTCTACCCAGATGACTTTTTAAAAGAATGGCCATAAAAGGTGCATGATTTATAGTGTAACACACCAAGAGTTTGGAAATGGGCTGCCTGTGGGAATCTTAAATCGCCACTTATGAGCTGAAACAGCTGAAAGCAGCCTGGTTTTCCTGTACTCTTGGCATCAGTGATCCCACTGAGCCCTGTCTCTGCCAGGTGTCACCTTGCACCAGGACTCAGCCACTGTGGGCACAGACATCTTTGAAGAGAGACTGGCCACCTCCAGACAGTGCTTGGTGACCACTCTCAGCCTGAGTCAGTACCCAAAATGGTCCATAGGAGAGGCTGGAGGCCTTGCCTGAGTATCTGTACTGGTTTCCCTGCTTAGGGATGAGCTGCTGTTATTGAAAACTCTGAACACTCCATCTATTTCAAAGGGGGAAGGCAAGGCAAGGTAAGCTCTAGGTTCCTTCTGGCATCTCCCTGCTGACCCTACAGTCAAAACATGCTTTTGGTGGCACTGGGCTTCCACTGAATCTGCTACAGTGTAATATGCTAATAAGGTGGATCCTGCCCCTTGGGGAACACTGGTAACCTGTTCTTGAACAGAATATAAACATTTCAGCCACTCACATAGAAAGCTGTGGCTCTGAAATGTCTCAACAAGCAAAGATGAGTCTGGAGCAGAGAAGCTGCTGAGAGCAGCCGGCTGCTGAAGGCAATAGAGAAGCCCTCCTTGCCACAGGCATGATCAGCTCCATGTCAACCACCTCCCTATCCACGGGCCTCCATCATCTCCAGGCTGTGGCAGGAGAGCAGAGAGAGCACTGGTGAGAAGGATGCTCTCGTAAGCTCTCTGAGCTCACTGAAGTGAGGTCATGGCTTTTTAATTCAAGGGTTCTCCTTGTCCCATCTGGGGTCCTGGTACAGTTTTCAACTGCAGAAGTGGAAAGCCCCATGATTTGGGACAGGGAATAGGAGGGGAAGGCATTTCCCTAGCATGGATTAAGGACAGGAGAGGTAAGAGTGAGGTCCTCACCTAGGAGATGGTTGGACCTCTCCCTCAAGGAGGCAGGGGATGTGTTGTCCCCACAGTGCAGAGTGGTCCTGCATGGACACCCAGGGCTCAGCTCCATGGGCTGGCCTCAGTGAAAAAAACACTGACTGTGTAGCTCCACTGTGTATCACCAGGGGCTGCCTGTCCTCAGCCCTGAATTAAACCCTCCTCAATCGTCTGCACATGCAATACTGGGCCAGGTGGACATCTGTGAATTACTGATCTATTAGTTAATGGCTAATTCTCAAAAAAGCAGTCTAAAAGCTCTGCGGCTTCAGATGTGTTCCCAGAATTCAAGCATTTCTTCATAGAAAAGGAATATAATGTGCTTCAAAACCTATGTGAAGGGTGGGGAATCTCCCATTTCCCTGCAGCAGGTTGGGAATGTGGGAGATTAAGTTCAGTTCCCACAACTGCCTGGTTACAATTTGAACTCTTTTCTCCCACAAAATAACGCCAACAAGCAGACCATTTATATGTGTTCAAGCCACTTAAATCCATCCCATCAGTGGCACCAGTTCCATTTAGTGCAAACTATTTACCTGGTCACTCAGACAAGGACTGACCCCGTGGGTCTGATGTTTTGGGCTGTCCTTGGAGGAGGTTACACAGCACATGTTCCCCCTGACACACAGGACACATGAACTACGGCTGCTCACATCCCTTGTAAGCAGTCCCAACCCTCAAGATGCTGGTAAACCAATTCTCCATTTCCCAGACTCCTTTAAGTTGGATTTGCATTTCACTTGCTTTCCTGGAAGTTCAGAAATTCACAAAGCAGAAACAAAAGGCTGGATCTGCCACCAGTGCTGGCAGAGGGGGAGCAGAAGCAGGTTATGACATGTGGTACCTGTATGGGTAGGGTACCTGTAGGGCCAAAGGGCTCTGGCAGCCTCTCTGTGACCTGGACCAACTTGTTAATCCAAGGAGGATTAACAAAGGCAATGCCATGAACTCAGCTCTGCGTGGGAGGTCAGTCATTAGAAGTGATTTTGACCTCCCCCACAAACCCCTTCTTGCTTTACCTTGGTATATTGAGAAAAACAGATTTCCCTTTTGGCTTATCTACAGCTGTAAATGCTTTGGGACAGGGACTGTCTCCTGCTGTGTCTGTGCCACACGCATCAGATCTGGGCCACCATGAGGTCCATAAGGACTGAACTAAATTACAGGACAGCTAATACTAAATGACTGCAATGGTTGCAGTTCTATGATAGAGGTGTAGGAGAATTAGATTTCAGACAGGTGGTTTGGGGATTCTTGTGAACACTGTGTGCTGGAAAGGATAAACTTTTCAAAACAAACGTGAGTGATGGTCCAGAAGAAAGTAGGACAGATGCAGAGCTGCTGTCTGCTAGCCAAAATCCCTGCAAGGGGAAGGGGCTACACTTCCAGTAGCTATTCCATTTCCATCCTTAGGGAGATTTTTATGTGGAAAGAGGAAAATACAATAACTAAGGAGCAGCAAAAAAAAAGAGATGGTGGGGAAGTCTGAAATAGCATGAAGTTTTCTGGCAAGAAGAAGGCATGGATGCTGAAGCAAGCGCATGCCTTGCCAAGGAGAGGAGGTTTTTAGAGAGATGGCGAGGGCAGCCAGATGAGTGACTGCTCTTGGAGGCATCAGGAAGGTTTTTAGAAATATATCATGGGGACACAAAAGACAAATGAGAAAGTAGTTCTAACAATAAATAAGGAGAAAGATTAAATTAATGGTGACTCTGAAATGGCAGAGCAACCGAATTCTCCTTTTAAAAATCAGTTGTTAACAAGAAAAATAAGGGAAATCAGTACTGTACAATGAGTTTGGAGCTCCCCTTCTGGGAGCCTGGCAAGCTGTGGCACCTAGCAATCCTCTCTCTCTTAAAAAGTTAAAATAAAGCTCTGATTAAATTCCTTATAGGACAAATCAGAAAGGTTTCTCCTCCTTATCCAGCTGTAGGGATCTGTTGTCCTGTCCTGATGTCATTTTCTAAGTGTGCTTTGCACCCATGCTTGTGCAGGACAGTGATCCTGCATTTGTACCCTGCAGGGGCGACCTTCAAGATCCTCTTTCGTGCTAGGGTATGTTTGCTCTTACACTTTGTTCCTCTTTGAAATCCTTCAGAAGTCCATCTGGGTCTCCTACCTGAAACAGTAATTTCTGTATTGCGCAGGGGAAATGGTGGCATCACTATCCCTGGAAGTGTTCAAAAGGCATGTGGATGTGGCAGGTGAGGATATGGTTTAGTAGCCTTTATGGTGGTGCTGAACTAATTGCTGGACTTTACAATCTTCGGATCTTTTCCAAATTAAATTATTTTGTGATTATGGAGGCGATGGGCTGGACTGCCTTTAATTGGAATAGGGATTGTTTCACTGCCCTGGAGATACAGATATTTCAGACTATCTCCTGAGCCAGCTAATTAGGAACTCCTTATCTTCACAATCCCCAACTCTCCAGGTCTCATGGGCATGTTTGTGTTTGTGAAGCATGTCTTACATGCTTACATGTGTTTGTGAAGCATGATCCTTGGACTCTGCATCTCTACACAAACACACATAGTTGGCAGAAGTGTTCTCATGAGCTAATTTATTATTTCTTACAGGCTGAAGTCTACCATGATGTTTATGAGGACAATAATGATGGATCTTTGGAGGTTTCAGTGACGTACTGCAACAACACCACAGTCAGGGTGGTGGGCTCCATCCTACCACCACTGTGAGGAGCAGAGTCAAACCCTCACTGGGGACTCCTCTCTCACATCTCCTCCTTCAGCTCCCAACCTCTGACTGATGTGAGCAGCCCCTGGAAAACCTCACTAAGGGTGGAGGAAACCTGTCTTCTGTGCTTGGGCTCCTGTGTTTCGTGCCTGAAGTCATTTAGTGTGAATAGTCCTTTCTCTGTGCCCTTGCTCCCCATCTGTAAAAGGGCAATAACAGACAGCTCCTCCCTCTTCCCTTGGTTTTATCTGCTTGATTTTACTTATCTGTGGCCTGGGCTGCATTTTACACTGCATTTATAGAGCACCTAATTCCATGTGGTCTTGATCTTGGCTAGCAAGCTTAATCCAGCTAATATATAGTAAGAATAAAAAAAGCCCTGGCCAAAGTCAGAACATTCCCTCTGTGACACAGCCCACAGACACCAGACTTGGATTTGAAGCGCATTCATGAGTATTGAAACGTATTTTAAAACACTGTCATGAAATAGACTGCAATTAGCTTAGAGAGTTGTTTTTTATTATTTAGGAAGGGAAAGTTTATGATAAAAAGCTGAATTTATAGCTTAGTTTTAAAAGAACATTTATGAGGATTTTAAAAACCCAGAAAGTTTCCTTAAAGCTGTCGTAATGAAGGTGCCTTAAGGGATTTAAGTTATGCAGTAGCCAAATTCAGGTCAGATTGCTAAAGTTGCTAATATTAATGATGCAACTCCTTCAAGTTTCTCCATGTAACAAAATCAGGCTTAAACTTAACTTATTTTTGCAGAAATAGAAAAGAATTGGTCGGTAAATACCAAATACAAACTTTTTGGATAGCACGGAAAATTACAAAGGTTTCCTGAAGGTGAATATGTGAACCAAAAATACCTGGGCCACCATCACATATAAATAAGTCATGTTGGCCTGTTTTGAAAACAAAATGTACCTTGACAACATGATGCAGGACTGGTTAATAAGTAGTGATGGCCAGACTGGTTTCACTCAGTCTCTGCATTCGGTACAGTAGAAAATAGTGGAATTTAAAAAAAATAAGTGGAAAATAGTTTTTCCTTTATAAAAACCTTCATCTTTGTTGCTCCACTTTTGACCTGTGTGATTGCCCACTGTCAAGTGTGGCTGTCCCTTTCCTGTCTCTTTCTCAGACGTTCAGATAGGGCAACTCAGTGATTATTCTTAAAACCAGGGTAGTTATACATATGGGAAATGGTCTAATGGGCAGAGCACTGAGGGTTCTTCATAGTATTTTGGGTGAGTGTGATCTTAATTTCCCTCTCTGTGTGACTGGGCTGATCACACTGAACTCAGAACTCTGAGACAAACATGCCATGTCAGTTTTTCTATTGCACAATCACCAATCTCTCCACATTGACAGGTACCACATCATTTTGTGCTCACACACAAATTTCAGTTGTTTTTTTGTTTATCTCTTTCTGATTTTAATGGACACTAAACCTGGTTGCATACAGGCTCCATTTTTCTCCAAATGACCAACAAACCTCTGAATACATATTTTTTTTCTTTTCCGTCTTTTTTTTCCTCCCACTTACATTTTGAAGGAATGGAGGATACTTTTGATATCTTCAGTAGCTTCCTATACCGTTGGGCACTTTTCAGCACAAACATTGTGTTTAATGCTTCATGCTGCTCAGCACATAGGCTGGAAACTAATATGATGAAAATTCTGTGATTCCTTACACTGAGGTAGGGCCCATCAGGTCCGTCCTTCATGTGAATAGTGAGCCACTTCGAGAAAACAGCTCTCAAGAAGCAATTTTGTAGGCTCTTGCTTTGTTTCAGTGGCCTACCAAACTACCATCCCCTTCTTCAGATGGGGATTTGATGAGACCTCTTTAACAGAACAAGGCCTGGACATTCCATATTGCTTGTCATGGCACAAAACACAGGATTTTGCACCTTATAGGAATCTTTAAATTATGGACTGGTAGACCAGGCAGGGAAGAAATGTCAACCTTGATCAGTGAATTAAAGCATTCAGCTGCATTTACTGTCTTACGTTTCTTTCCGCTAGGTCACGCCAAGCAAAGCTGATGCTAATCAGTTGAGAGAAGTGCAAATGTTTTGAAATACTGTGTATTAGGGAAAGTGCATGATTTGGGCAGACATGAAATATTGTGCATAGATATAAATAAATATTGTTCCCAGCTCAGCCTCTGGCTCGTCTCCAACATGCCACAAATTTATCACAACCTGAATGGGGTAGTGTGTTAACAAATGCCTGACAGACTATGAAAACTTCCCAGGGGGTGCACATGCTGTACTTGACCAACTACTGTTGTTTGCCAAAATTAACCCTTGGAATATGGCAGCAGTGAGCAGAGCCAGCCCAGGGAAAATAAAGCTGAATTTTACGTGTGCTAAGGCTTGTCTCTTTGGGAGGGTGTTCAGGAGATGAGGGTAAGTGTGAGTTACACTGAGCTTGTCTCAATGTCGATGTGATAGCTGCCAGAATGAAATAAAGAGCCCTAGGTGGAAAAGAGCTCTCACCCTGATCAGAACAGCCTACATTGTTATCTGCAGAGCAGCAGGGAGAGATCTGTGATAGCTAAAACTTGACTTTTAAAAACTGTTCTGAATTACTGAGGATCTCAAAATGGCTTCTCTGTAGGCTGTCTCTTTCATCTCTTGCTATTTTTAATAACCAATTATGAATCATTTCGATATGTTCATAAATGTTATCCTTTCTCCAAGATCTTTGCTATGGCTGTCAGCTGCTGAGGCTACTACGAGCATGGTTAGTTGGGCTGGGATATGAGCGCTTCAAAAAATGACTGCTTGGCTGAATGATTTATAACAACTCTGCCCTAAACGTCCATAAATAAGGAGAATGCGTATTCTGCTTTTCTATGATGAGGAAATCCTCAGCCTCCTTTGTTTAAGCTGAGGAGGGTGTGCTGGACCTGGTTTGTATCCTATGGGGTCCAGTTGGATGTCAGTAGTATCGCCATATATTTTTGAGGGACGTGGACCCACTGCAGCAGCCAGAAGTTCAAACAGGCAGCCTCTGAACGATATAACTTCCCTGGCACATAAATGCCCTCCACTGTTGAGGGGTTTCTGCACAGTCTGACAACATCTCCATGAGACACTCTTCCACAAAGGCTCAAAGTCAGTGGTGAAGGTGCTGTACAACAACTCTGTTTCCTGGAGCAGGGCTGCTTAACCAGCACCCCTGCAGCCTCCCCCACATGTTATTCCAACAACAGGCTCTTCCTTTCCTGAGGACTGGTGGGAACTGTCTGCAAGCAGATGAATTGTCCTGACCATGACAGCCTTCTTCTGGAATCAGCTTGCTTAGGGGCTTGGATCTGCAGGTTGTGGGCCAGAAACAGCTTGTAGAGCTTGCAGTCAATAGGGCACGTATGGTATGTCTCTAAAAATAGGAACTTGCTGTGTCTTGGATGTATTTTGTGACTGGAAACACAAGCAAGGCATTCATTTACTTTGCCCATGTAGCATTCCAGGCAGTAAGATGCTGGGGAAGGACACAGATTACTGCATAGAGCAGCAGGGCTGATGGGTCTATGCTGCACCTCTTATTACCAACTCTGGTCTGTTTCTCTTATGTGACAATTTTTTTCCTCAGAAATGATTCTCTCAAAAAGCAGAAAATAGAAAGCATTCCTCCCTTCACAGCAAGGAGAAACACTGGAGTTCCTCACTCTTCTCCCACGAGGACTCGTCTAGTTTTACACCCAGGAGCAGGAGGGAAACCAGTCTTCCTCTCCCATGTCCCATTTGGGAAGGCTGTGCTCATTGGTGAGGTAGGTGTAAAGAAATTATTGCAAGAAATTCTTTCAGGCTGAAAGGCATCTCCCCAAAATAGCTAATGTGTGTGTACCGAGCACTTCCTGAGCAGTTGCTGAGTATAGGAGATCAGTTATGCAAGCTGTTTCTTCAGTTTTAATCTGATTTCCTCTCTCTTCTCTTAATAAATCTTATATTTATTAGATCTTCTGAGTCCTAAGCAGATTAGGAACTTCACATAGATTTTCCAGGAAAAGAAAGACCTCTGAAAGAAGGCCTGAAAACATGAAAGAAAAAAACAAAACAAAACCCAAAAAACAAAAAAAAAATCAAACCAAAAGGAAAAAAAAACCCACAAAAAAAACCCCCAAAAAACAACAACAACAACAAAAACAAAAACAAAAAAAAATTAAACCAAAGGAAGGGGTTCTGGAGATATTTAGGCAACAATTCTCAGCTGAAGAGGACACAGATCCTTTTCTTCAGAAAGTAATTTTAACAGCAAAAGGTTTCTGCAAATACTTATTGTTGACTCTGGCTGAGAACGTCAGGGATAAAAGGTATCCTTTTTTGTCAGAAGCAATGTAAGGGTGAGTTACAAAGAGCTGGCTGATGTGTTGGGGCATTGTAATGAGTCAAGTAGCTTCTTGCTACATCTGTGTGGATGGTTGCTGCTGCCATAAAGAAGGTTTTGCCATTTATTTGGAGCCATTCCCCTCACACTGTCTTCAGTAGGGTTCATCCCCAGCCACCTTGATGTTTACTCCTCATCGCCAATGTGTTTGTACCAGACTTGACATCAATTCCAAATCTGATTGCAGCTGAATTTACTCGGCAAAGCTTTACCTAAGGAAAGGCTGGAAGTTTTTCACTTGAAGTGAGTGATTATAGCTCGTAGGCAATTGCAGGTGGCAAACAAGAAACTCAGGACTTGCTTAAAAATTACATCCCCCAGGGTCAGCACAAGGCCATCTTGGACAGCTCAAAAGAGGCAGCAGTTTTTAGCTTCAGCTGATTTCCTATGGTATATTTGAACTTTACTTTAGGAAAGAAATCAGTCTGGCATACTATTTCAGAACAGCGACTGAGCCCTGATCTACCAGAAGTACTACTTCACTTGTTCTTGGAAGCTTTAACTACTCCAAAACACTGGAATCAGGATGGTGGGAAGGTTTGGGGGTTTTGATGTTTTAGATGTTTGTCTTTTTTTTCACTTGTTCATTTCCAAGCAGATTTATTTGCTGAGGGCGAGTATTTAATAACAGGGGAGTGGTATGTTTCAAGCTCTTGGTTGGTTGGTATCAGTAGACTTTGCTCCTGGTTGGGAGTTTTCTTTATTGAAGACAAAACTTTATACAATACACAGAATCACACAATGGTTTGGGTTGGAAGGGACTTTAAAGCTCATCTCATTTCACCCCCGGCCATGGGCAGAGACACCTTCCATTAGACCAGCTTACTCCAAGCCTCGTTCAACCTGGCCTTTGGTACTTCCTATGCTTCAACATTGGATTGATGCAAAAGCATCAGTGCATCACAATGCTGAACTGTAGAAACTCCCCGAAAACCCCAAATCCATGGCAGTACAAGTGACTCAAAGAACTACTTAACTCATTATTAGGATCACTGGGAGTCTCTCAGTGACAGAAGCTGTGACAAGCCCTGACTCGAGATCACACAAAGGGTATAACTGAGGCTCAATCAAGACACATTAAGCAGTCAATCAACTTTCCATCATTAGAGTTTGGCCTGGCCTTTAATACTTCCATACCTCTTTCTATCTGTTCTTTCTGTGTCTCTGATATGTCCTCGTGCCCTTCACTTTGGACAACATTTCTTACTTTACATCTTGGGCCCCCATAGTCAAATACAATTGAGCTTCACCAAGTAATTGCTCTAAGCTCCAGCTTCCCCCGTGGTGGATTACTAAACTAAACACCTGTCACCAGTTTTGAAATGATCTGCAAAGGTAACCACAATAACAGCAGGATACCATCTTATTTATTTTGCACTTGGCTGTCAGAGTTCCCCATCTGAAAGTACGTCAAGTCTCTGTGGAGCTCGAACATCAATGCCACATTCTGTGAAGTAAGAAAAATATAATATTGTTACAATAGGTCTTTAAATCATTTTCTGACAACAAATGAATCTTACAAGAAGCCTTGTTGGTGTTATGTGTGAGATTTTGACATTAAAGTATAATAGTTTGCCATCTCCACAAATTTGTCTTTTTGTGCATCAAACTACTGCATTCTGCTGCTGAGATCTAATTAAACCCCACCAATCAGATTTATGATAGTGCTAATAGGAAAAGGATCATATGAAGCTGTTAAAATGTGCTCTATAATTAACATTAATGGCAGTTATGTGGTTAAATGCCCCTTGCATCACCCTGAGAAGAGAACAAATCTGTAGGTGCAAAGTTTATAATCAAAGGAAGCACCACAGATGCCAAGCAACTGTTCATCTTGGCAACAGGCAAAATGTTAGAGATGTTTCAGCAATTGTTCTGACCCACAATGGTGACCTTAGAGCCCTGTGACAAGAAATGAGTCTCCAGCAACCCTCCCCCTGTTCCTTTGACAAAGGTACTGGGCTCTTAGGAGCTAGATGGTGGGAGCTGAGTGGGGAAGATGCTGGGAGCTCCCTGCAAGGTCCATGCTCCCCTTCTGTACTCCATAGTTCCTGGTGCTTTCCAGGAGTATTTTGTGGGGTCAGCTGCTGTGAAATCAGCGCTGTGCAGAGCCAAATCTTCAGTAATGAGATCCAAAGCCTGTGGAGCCCTTTTGGGCTCAAATACAACTCTGATATTTGGACACTTGTGTCCACTAAAAATCCTAAGATTATTTTCTCTCTAGGAGTAGCTTTAGTGGTTCAACCCAAATGGGTATGTGATATTTTGTGTGCCCTAAATCCTCATTATTGTTTCACAAGGAGATATTGCTCTTTCTTGATGTCCATGGATAACATTCTCTTTAATTAGAAAAGTAGTGTTATATCTTCTATCTCCAGGGGTGCAATTTACTGCCCAAGTGAAAGACAATGAAAATCATTAAACCTTAAATCTAAGCCCTGACACTGAACACTCAACTACCTCAACCTTTTGCTCTCTGACCCAAACTGGCCTAAAACCAACCAACCATTCCAGCCCTCTATGCAACTGTTGTATGTGTTTGCGGCGTGATGTTTGTTTTATTTTTGAGGTGTAAATTTGAGGGCAGAAAAAAGGGCAAAAAGTAGAGATGCAAATAGGAACTGTGAAGTGATATATGCTCGGTGATGAGAACTTGGAGGAAAACCGGATATTAACTGTAAGAAATGTGAAGCCCTAATTTCTCCCCAGCTCCCCAAATAGAAGGAAATAAATGCTTTGAAGTAGGATATTCTCAGTGAATTAGAGTGAGTGTTTTCATTTTATCTTCCTAATAATGATTTAAGATGACTTTTGCATGAATTTAAGCACTATAAAGAAATGAAAGCCTGGGAGGAAGATGGTTCTGAGGAATATTTCCATGAAAAAATATTGAGAATGACTTTCAAAAGCATTTAAGTGACTTATAGCCTACATCTTCTGAAGTGAAACTCTTATGAGAAAACATTTTAAAGATGCCTGAGGGTGCAATTATGCCTTACAGCTGGAGCAGTCCTAACCATTCCCTTCCCTTTTTGTTCAGACTCTGGTCCAAGGCCCTTCCTCTTTGCCCTGCTTTAGCTTTTCAACCTTTACAACAGTGCTTGTGCAGGACCAGTTCAAACAGTATAACCAGCAAAATTAGCAGTTTCTCCCTTTCAGTTGAGCAAGTTGAATCAGCTTAGCAAAAGATCCAGCCACCCTCAGAACATGTATGAGGGCAGGATGACGTCACAGCTGCAACAGCTCTTTAATGTGACCCTCTGAAATGCATATTTTTACCCAAGGAGTATAGAAACCAAACCTTCAGTTTCAAAAATGACTTTAAAAACAAACTCTTTTTTTTTTTTTTTTTTTAACCAAACATTTGGCTCTTTAAAGCTCAGGTTCTTTTGGTAATGAGACTCCATAGAAATACAGAATTGATTCATTTTTTATTAGCCCTCCCTTGGCTGTTTTACAAGGATTTTGCAATGTCCCTCTGCACTCCTGGTCACACTCTTGCTGTGCCAGACACCACAACCTGGCCACAACTGTTTCCTGGGGATGAGCCTGGGGATGCAGCAGAGGGAACAGCCTCAGTGCCAGGCAGAGGCTGTGAGGAGGCTCCAGGCAGGGCTCTGGGCACTTCCTCATGGGAAAGGTGACCGAGGTCTCCCATCTGGCCCTAGCTCCCACCTGAAAGCTGTCCCCTAAATTAATTAACACCCCAAAATTAACACCCCGGTTCTTCACTCAGGCTCACTGGCTGGTTCGCTGGGTGAGAAACTGCTCTGGCACTTGTTCTGCAGGAGCAATCTCACTCACATCTCCCCCCAAGAACTGTTGTTCTTTGCCATAACAATTTTTTATAATAAAAAGTCCTTAATTCAGTTTTGAAACTTTTTGTTTCATTGCTTGTTTCTCCATGGAAAAGGTGTGCTGACCACATAGAGTGTATAATGGTAATTTCCATTTTTATCTCAGTGTTGATGATATATCTCATGTTTTGGACTTGCACAACTGATCTTGTTTGTACATCTAAATTTTCTTCCTCATTATCTGGAGTGTCCAGTTCTGCATGCCTCAGAAGAAAAAAGACAAACTACTGGAGAGGGTCCAGTGGAGGCCACAAAGATAATGAGAAGTCTGGAGCATCTCCATGTGAGAAGAGACTATGGGAGCTGAGCCTGTTTAGTTTGGGGAAGACTGAGGGGAGAATCTCATTAATGCATATAAATAGCTCCAAAGATGCGAAGAAGATGTTGTCAGACTCTTGTCAGTGGTGCCCAGTGACAGGACAAGGTGCAATAGCCATGAACACACGAAATTCCACCTCAACATGAAGAAGACCTTCTTTCCATGGAGGGTGGCCAGAGCCCTGGAACAGCTGCCCAGGGAGGGCGTGGAGTCTCCCTCTCTGGAGACATTCCAGTCCCACCTGGATGTGTTCTGGTGTCACCTGCTCTGGGTGACCCTGCCTGGGCAGGGGGTTGGACCGGGTGATCTCCAGAGGTCCTTTCCAACCCAAACGATTCGGTGATTCTGTTATTTTAGGTCATTTATTTTGTACTGGTAGAGAGGTGAAAAGCCTTTTGACTCCTTCCACGCCGCTTTTATATACTGGCCTGGGAAATGTCAAACGTCGGTATAAAAAACTCTCAGTACCTGGGGGCACGGCCACTCCTCACGGGCGAGCAGCTCATGCAGGGGACAGCCCTCACCGGGCCGGCCTCGCCCCGACCGCCCTCCTCGGCGGGACAGCCCTCACCGGGCCGGCCTCGCCCCGACCGCCCTCCTCGGCGGGACAGCCCTCACCGGGCCGGCCTCGCCCCGACCGCCCTCCTCGGCGGGACAGCCCTCACCGGGCCGGCCTCCCCCCGACCGCCCTCCTCGGCGGGGCAGCCCCGGAATGGTCGCTCCGCCTCCACGGTAGCGCCGACCCGGAAAGCGTTAGGAGGGCGCGCCGGGAAGATGGCGGCGCCCAGCCGGTGAGGGGAGAGCGGCGCAGCAGCCGCGGCCATGAGCGCCACCCGCAGCTGCCGCCCGCCGCGGGCGCTCGCAGGTACCGCGGAGCCGTAGAGCGAGAGGGCCGGTGTGCGGGCAGGGCCGGGGCGGCCCGGGGCCGCTCTGTGGAGCGGTCCCCGGAGCCTGCAAGGCCGTGCGTGTGCATGTCCCCGTGTGCGGGGCGTCCCCGTGTGCCACACTGCGCTGTGTGTCCTCCACACGTGTTTGACTCTGGTGCTGTCCTAAGGCAGCTGCTTCCTCCCAGTGCTTCTTTGGCAAGATAATCTTGTCGGTAGTGTATATAGTAGTGGGACAATTCTATATTGCGTGATACTCCATCACCAAGGCTGCCTGAGCTCAAGCAGCGTTTGGACAACCCTTTCAAGGTCAGGGTGGGATTGTTGGGATGCCCTGTGAAGGGGCAGGAATTGAATTCGATGATCCTTGTGGGTCTCTTCCAGCTCAGGATATTCTGTGAAAATGTGCCTTACTGGTTCTCAGGAATTTGGAAGAAACACCTGAAATTACTGGGATTGTGCCAACAGTTCAGTTTTGGGCCGCTTGGGATAAGAAAGAGAAGGACCGGTTAGAATGTGTCCAGGGAAGGGCCTGGAGCACCAGAAGCAGCTGAGGGAGCTGGGGGGCCTCAGCTTGAAGAAAAGGAGGCTCAGGGGTACTTGTCATTCTCCACAATTCCCTAACAGGAGGGTGGAGCAGGGTGGGGATTGGGCTCTGCTCCCAGGGGGCAAGGGACATTGTAAGAGGAAGCGGCCACGAATTGGGCTAGGGGAGGTTTGTGTTGGATATTAGGCAAAATTTCTTCTCTGAATGGGTGGTCAGACACTGGCACAAGCTGCCCAGGACAGTGATAGAGTCACCATCCCTGTAGGGGTTAAAAAACCGTGTGGATGTAATTCAGTGGGACATGGTTCAGTGGTGGACCTGGCTGTGCTGGGTTAATATTGAGACTTCATCTTAAAGGTATTTTCCGTCTTTAATGATTCCATGATTTTGCACTGTCAGGTCTTTCACCTGGAGCAACGAACATTTTCCATTTCCTGACCCTGGTTCCCATTTGTTGGGGTGTCCTGTGTCACAGCTGACAACAGGCACTGTAGTCTTAATTAGAAGCAAACTCAGAGGCAGAGAAAAAACTGGAATCTACTGTTACCTTTTTTTCTTGTTTTCCTTTAAACAGGATTATTTCTTTGGCATCTGAGGAACACTGGTACACAGCAGATACCATGCCGGTTTGTGCACCTTCACCATGTGGCCAGCAACAGGTTGATTACCTTTCAGTACTTTAACTTTCTCAAACGAATGGTAAGTCAGGGAATGTATCTATCCCATATTTCTCATTCATCCCGTGTGATAAGTCAAAATGGAGATTAGTTGATAAGAATAATATTTTTCTTATCAGCCAAACTCAGGAAATTTTAAGCGGCTCTATTTTTCACTAAATAAGAGTTAAAGCACTTGGTATCCTAAAACGTCCCAGGCTGGAGGAAACCTTTTGTAGCAAGGACAGTGCCTTGTGCTGCAAAGTCTCCTCTGCTTTACAGAGGCTTCTGTACCCTTGAAATAGGGCACTCATCTCCTGTTGAGAAACTTGACATAAAATTATTTTAAAATCATTACTTATGAAAATGCTAATAAAGTACATCTTGGCTAGCAGTCAGTCATACAAGTGGTAGATGGAACTCACTTGCGGAGGTGGTGTGTTCTCAGTTAATTGGTTTTTTTGAGTCAAAATTCCAGTGGTGGATAAGTCAATGGGTTACATTTACAGTGTGCTGTTAGCTTTAGGTATTAAAAGAGCTGTAATTATCATTAAACACCTTGAAATTACATCTTCTTCTTTGACCAGTTGTATCATATGTTAGTGGATGGTAGTAATTTTTTTTAATTGTGCTGCTGATTTGAGCTATATTCACATTGCTCATTCAGAGTTGCAGACCACTTTTCCTCATTGTAATCATTACTGTGTACTTGAAATCAGGATTGGTTGAAACTTCTGTCTTTCTGTGCTTCTGGTGCTTGATATATATAGAATATTTGGGGGAAGAAAATATGAGAAGAGAATCTAAATGCTCTTTTTCTTATTCTGTGTTTCTTCTGTGAGCTCTAAAAGAGAGCAAGCAACTCTATCCTAATTTATTGTTCAATATATGTTCCTTTGAAATTTGTTGTCTAATCAATTAACTGAAAATTTGGCATAAATAATAATAGACTAATGTGGGAGATGATTTTATATCATAGGTGGTAGATTGTATTTTTTGGCATATTTTAAATTTTTTTATTTCTTAAATATGCGTAAGTTTAGTACTTACGTTTGGAAGCTGAAATTGTGTGGACATTTGTACTTTTCTCTGTTTAAAGGTGAATTTTATTTGGTCAAAGGTTGGGCTCAATAACCTTGGAGGTCATTCCAACCTTTATTATTCTGTGGAATTGATTAGTTGTAAGTCACGTTGTATTACCTGGTGGTTTTGAATATGAACAAAGAGTTTGGTGTTGTAGCTATGGGGGGAGGAAGTAAACATTGAATTGCAATTCTCCAAGCTTACATAAGCATTGATTCAGTTGTGAGTTGTAAAGCTGCTTTTGTAATATCTAAGCCAACTTCAGAAGTTATTCTGTGTGTGAAATAAGTGTCTGAAACTCAGACTAACTTAGTTCTGTCATAGAAGTGATTCTCCTAACAAGAGTAAAATAGCATTAATATTGTTGGTGTTAATAAAGTGAAATGGACAGAAATATCTTTATCTGTTTGTTTTAATGTTTCTCATTGTATTTAGTATGTAACACGGTGCACCAAAGACCTCAGTCAACGAGCCAAACCCAAGTCCGATTCAATTGTGTCTCCTTTTCACGAGCTTCAGCAATTGGATCAGGAAAAAAAGGTTGTACTCAAAATTAGCCCAGTTTCACCTGTTCATCAGTCGTGGTCTGAGATGTCAAGCAGAAATGAGTTGAGAGAAATGAAATCAGCTGCAGAAACTGATGACTCAGTCATACCAGTGGGAGCTGAATCCAAGGAAGACAGACAATGGAAAGAAATGAAGCTACGGCTGGACGATTTGCCAGGAATTTTGGCACGCTTGTCCAAAATCAAGCTTACAGGTATTACTGGTAATTTTTTCTCATTTATCTGCATTCTGCTTGATAGCAGAATTCTTTGGGATCTTACTGGTATGGTTTAGGTTTGCATGTGATAATTCCCACTTTACTGATGCTAGGTTGGATCAATTTCATCAAGTATGTGCTAGGAAAATTGTTTTATGGAAGCATTTAATAGTTTTCCCATTAAATTTGTTTAAAAACAGTGAGAGGAGCTTGCATCCTATTGTCAGCTAGTTTCTGATAAATAAGCAAGCATTAGTAGACAGACTACAGTGAAACTGGGTAAGGGAGTGAATTTACAAATAATGTGTTCAGTATTTGAAGTTGTCTTGCTTAAGTTTACCAGTGTTTTGTCTTATTTACATGCCTTTCACTGTAGTACTGCTGGTTGTGAAATTAGCACTAGAAGTCCCAACGTAAGAGAATCCAAGTGGTTTCCTATATTAGAAAGGAAAATGTTTGAGTCTGACCAAGTAAATTTTGTAAAACAAGATCTGATTTACTTTTCAGTCTGGGATAGTATTGTCTTTTCAAACCAGCAATTTGTTAAGCAATTGCCTTGCAGCCTTAAATACATTTTGTCTTGTTCGAGTAGTAATACTTAACGACTTTAAGTAACTCCTTTGCCAATAGGAAC
Organism: Urocynchramus pylzowi; assembly: GCA_013397555.1. NCBI lineage: Eukaryota > Metazoa > Chordata > Aves > Passeriformes > Fringillidae > Urocynchramus > Urocynchramus pylzowi. The sequence continues at coordinate 111,326 of VZRH01003830.1, read as the reverse complement.
AATTATAAATTACCCCTTTGCCAATAGGTAGTACTATGTAAACTTCTATTTCTAAGGAGGCTCTAATTATCTGACCAAAGCCTTACATCTTGTCTATGATATAAAGTCCAAGAACAGAAATGTAACTTCCTAAGTCCTTGCCTGGGTGCTCTCCAGTCGGTCAATTGAATTCCTAATAACAAGACTGTTCCTTGCCCTAAAAATTTGTTATAATGAATGCCCTGAATTCAGTTTGCTTTTAAAAACTTTTTTGTCCTGCTATATATAAGTTTTCATTGTTTGTTTTTCTGTGGAAAAATCTTGCTGACCACATAGAGCGTATAATGGTAATTTACATTTTCATCTGTGTTACTGATACATCTCATGTTTTGGATTTGGCACAACTGATCTTTCTTTGGATGTTTGCATATCCAAGTTTTCTTCCTCATTGTTTTTAGAAAGCCTGAGGGCATTTATTTTGTGTGGTAAAGAGTTTGATGAGATGGAAACATGTATTTTAATAATTTACTATGTCACTTTAACGTATTAGACTTGGAAATTTCAAACTCAGATTATATAAAGCTCTCACTAACACATTCAGCAATTATCAGGATTATTTGCAGCAACTTTGTGGTACATACAGCCTTAATTATTGTCTCATCTTTCTTTCTGCATTATACAGGTTTGCCTTTTTCTCCCTCATGCTGTTCAGTTTAGTAATACTTTGTTTCTGTTGGGCTCACCATGGGTAACTTGGAAGTGCTGTGTGAACAACTAGCTCTTCTGGCATATTTTCATTGAGGTGATTTGATTGAAGTGTCTTACATGAAATTGAATTGTGCTAGCTGTTGAAGTAGAACTAAATTTAAGAATATGACTAGATCCAGAAATGAAAACTTACAATGCTATGATTAAGGGACCAGAGAGAGAGAAAATTGACTATTGTTGAAAGCACTTGAGATGGTTTTTTTATGTTTGCTGATGGGTAAGCTCAGTGCTTGTATTACATCTCATTGTTACTGGTGCTTCTCGAAATGGGCATTTCAACAACTTCAGCAAGATGGGAGAGTGTCATTTTCAAGAGAAAACAATTTCACGTGATCCTTTTTTGTGTGGTCTCGGAGTTGCTGCAAAACTCTTCAACAGTTCCTGGTAGCCTCTTTTAACTAGGCAAGCACCACTCTGGATTTAAAATAGGGTATAGAAGGCAAAGGTTAAGGAATTTCATTCCCTTCAGGACTGTTGTTTTCTATGACAGTGCCTTTTGAAGTGCAAGCTTGACTGCTTAATTCTGAACAGCTGTACAATTTTTAATCCAGCTTGCAAGCCTGTTGGGAAAGGGTCTGTGATTTTAGTTTATCTCTGTCTTCTCCTATGTCAGGAGGAGTTCTTGATTCAAGGTAAATGTGGTAAACTTTACCTATTGAGAAGGTATAGAGAGATACAGAAAAAAACTTACCCTCTTTTCTCGTTGTGATCTTTATGTGTTTGGTGTGCAGAGTTTTTGGAAGTGGAAAGTGTAAAAGAGTAAGTTGAATGAAGAGGACTTTGTAGAAGGGGGGTTCTATTGTTGTTCTTTATTGGCAATGGGATAGGGTAGGATATAAGCAGGAATAAGACTGTGTGTAATATGTAGAGTGAGGAAAATTTTTTGCAACTTGGGTAATCATTTAGACAAATTATGTATTCTGTAAAGACTATAGTGTTGTAGTTCTTTGATTTTTTTTTTTAAAGAAGAATAAATTCTCTGAGATCATCGTTTAAGTTGCAAATGTCGTACAACTCAGTTCCTTTCACCCATGAAGTTGTGATAGATCTCATATCCTGTGTGGTTTTTTTGGCAGACACTTTATTTATACTTTTTAGAGTATGAAATAACAAAAAAACAAACTCTGCATGATGCCAAAATGGGACTTCATTATGCTCTGTTCTTTTCCTGCTGCTGCTGGAAAGAGATTTTTTGTTTGTAGTATGAACTGTACTTCACCTTAGAAAGGAAATGAGTTTTGCTATTTCCATACCCTCCTGCTTCATGTAAACTGCAGCTTTTGTGACTCTGCCATTAGAAGCTCTGCCCTAAAAAAGGAATAGATTTTTGTTTATAATCTTTTGCCATAGGAAACAATTAGGGAACTTGTCATTAAATGTCACATAATCTACCTTTTTGGGTTCAACTTCCATCCATTCCTGTCTCTGTGGTGTTTTATGTTGGCTTCTCTCTGAACAGCTGTATCTTACCACCCAGGTACTTGGAAAGCTAATGCTTCTGTCTGATAGATTTTCAGAATTATAAATGCACTGTTTTCAACTTGATCCTAAAGTTGCTGTGTAACTGAAAATAGGAGAGAGACAAGGGAAAGTATGGGAATAAGAGGAAATTCTAGCCATTTATAATGCGCACACACACTAGGAATTTCAGGTTGTCTCATCTTCTTAAATTTAACTTCAGGTTTAGATTTAAGTAATGTTTTCTCCAAGGATTACAGATGAAAACTCAGATGAACTATATGTCAAACCACAGGAAAATCAAAGTTCAGTTTTTAGTTCAGGCAAACTGAGGAAAGCATGATACAAAAAATGCCGAGTATTCCCTTAGATAACGCTCTAGGGTTTGTGAACGTTTCCTTGCTGTTGCTCCTGTAGCATGTTGGTCTTTCTGTGAGGACAAGCAGCTAGATTGGAACAGGCTGTTCCATCCCTGGAAGTGTTCAAGGCCAGGTTTGATGGGGCTTGGAGCAACCTGAGATAGTGGAAGGTGTCCCTGTCCACAGTAGGGGGTTGAAAGAAGATGATCTTCAAGGTCCCTTGCAACCCAAACCATTCAGTGATTCTGTGATGTACAGCACCCTGTGTCTTTAAGGAAAAGACTGAACATGGTGCTCAATGCTCTAGTCCAATTGGCAAGGTGGTGATCAGTCAAAGGCTGGACTTGACGATCTTGGAGGTCTTTTCCAAGCTACTTGAATCTGATTACATAGCACCTGTCTGAGAAGTAGATCACCATGTGTGGACAAATATGCTCATTTTATGAGCATTTTCAGTTTTGAGGAGTAAACTAGAAATTTTTTTTCATATATCTTATAATAAGAAAAAAATTCTGTTGTGTGTACTAGCAAACAGCTGGAATTTATTGGATGTATTGCTTCTGTATGGATTTGTGTCTGTGGAATAGTGATCCTCTAGCACAAATGTGCTGAACCTGAAACCAGAAGCCTGAGATATTTGGTATTAATTGAAAGTGTGATTGTGAACATCCTGCTTCGTCTCTTGTCTGTTGTGTATTCGTGACACGAAGATCCAGTTTTGCATAATGACTTTTGACTCTTACCAAACTGCATCAATGACTAAATAAGAGGCCTGTGTTGTGTTTGTAGGCCGAAAGTCTGATAACAGCTGCTATAGTAAAAAAATGCATTTGCTTTAGTGGAGTTCCTGTGTGTTCCCAGTTGATTCTGGAATAATAGCATTTATTCTTCAAATGGTAACATCAGTATAGCCAGAAATATTGAAAAGTATTTATTGGTTGTTACTGTTGTGATTATTGCTAGTTTACCTTAATTGACAGTTCCAAATATATTTCATATACTTGTCAAAGTAGTTCTTCTTTTGTGATTATTAAACCAGTAACTATTATCCCATCAAAGAAACTAAAGCTTTCTGGCAATTGGTTTTCCATGCTACAAGAAAAACAAATGAGATAAAAATTAACCATTCTTACAGTTCATTTTTAGCAAAGTATTTTAAAGTTGTTTGATGTTAAGAAGACGTTATCTGCTCTGTAATATTTCACTTGACTTTTGCAAGATTTGGTGCAGACTTGTTTCAGATCATTGTCCCAAATTTAAGTTTGCTTCAGGAGTGTGGCCTTTATTGTTATAATCTTTATCAAAACTTTAATGTGCCCAAACAAACCTGGGTTTACAAAGGACATGTTGGTTAGGTGGGTAGCACTAAATACTGATGCTACAGTTGGCTTTCCAGAAACTGAAGTGTAAAAACTCAGGAAGGAATATTTCTTCAGCTTTTGGAAAGCAATTTTCCTTTAAGGGCGATAGAAACTTTTGCAGTAAAGCAGTGAAGATTTTTATTGAAGAAAAAGTACAAATGCATTTGCTTTTCTCCTTCCTTATATACTGATACATCACCAGTACAGGAGTAGAAGGGAATTCTAGAGCAGGTTTGATTTGCTTTGGCTTTCTGTGCTTTTATTTTGGCTTGGCTAGTTTTTAATAGTAGGTAAACAAAATATGGCATAATGATTCACATGCTATAAATACAAAGGATTTATAAAGGCAGAGCACATTGTGATGAAGTGGAAAAGGAATGTAAAGAACACACTAAACTTTTGGACTGTGTTTTTATGCCAGAAACATTATAATTCCCTCTTTGTCACCAATCCATTAGCATTTTCTTTTTAATCTACACTGACGTGGGAAACAAATGTCCCCTGTTAATTTTTGTTAAAGCTAAAAATGTTTAAAAGACTGAAAATAAGGCTTAGGCTGAGATCATAAGTTTAAATCTTGGCTTCTTTTAGAAGAGCGTGTGTAATGCCAGCTCCCATCAACAAGTCTTGAAAGGATTGATTCCATCTATTATTCAATAAGGTGAAGTTAATTTGGCCCCTAATGCACTAAACTAACAGGGATTAAAAAACAAACAGAGTCAATGACCTCATTCCCTTGATGTGATCTCAATTAAATACACTTTTCCTCCATGAGGGAAGTTAAAGAGTAAATTATTGCTTCCACAGTTAAAGAAAATAAACTTTCCTATCCAAAGGGAGCATTTTCCTATTTACTGCTAATGTGTTGTATTGAAATATCTGGGCGATGAAGGAAGTAGGGGATGTCTGCTGTGCAAACCCTGCCCAAATAAGAAAAAGTACCTGCTTTAATGGGATATGGGAGAGGATGTACTGTAGCCTTTTTAAATGAGATCCTGATAAGTCATGCTCAAATGACTGGCTAAAATTAATCTGGAGAAATCAATAGGGACTTTAATTAGTGCTGTAACTGTACAGTGTTAGAATTTCTTTAGGGTCAAGGTAGTGGTAATGTTACACTGACTGTTTGCCAATCCATTCCACCTTTCTTCTCCAGTAAATGAGTTGGTGTTTTCCCCTAATAAATTGGTGTAAAGTGCTCTCTAAGATGAGTTTTAATTAAATTCTTGTCTAGAAGTGAACGTGTGATTCATTATGAAAAAAAAAAAAAGAATGTAATCACTCTTGGAAATGCAAATGCCACTGTTCACTGTCATTTTCAGTGCATTTTTTTTAACTCTCTCAGTTGTACCAATGCATTTCATGTTCTCTTGTGCATCCTAAGGAGGATTCAAGAGTTTGGAAACTAACACAGTGTTGTAATTATATAATAAATAAGATCTAGTCTTTCAGGATGATCAGTACCTTCATGTTCATTTGTCTGGTGAGGCAGCAGAATCTGTGATTCTTTCAGAGCTGCTCAGAAGGGTGAAGTTCTGTCATAGATCTGCTGTATTTTAGAAGTAGCCTGTGAATCTGTAACAAGGCTAAATAATTAATACTTATTTTAATATGCATGTTATTATAATAATATTCAGCCATCAATGGATTTTAATACTTAGAGAAAAGTTTTGATGAGCAGCAAGTTTTCTCCACTGTGTTTTCAGGATTAAATCCCAAGGTTCTTATGCAGGCACGGTTCTTAAAATGAGCACTGTGCATGTGCATCCTTACTGGCAGGTCTCTGCCATGACATTTAGTTTTTCATCTCAAGTAGTGCTTCTTAATAGATAATCCAGGTATTTTCAGTCAGCAAAGATTATTTATTTGTAATTTAACTTCAGACAAAAAGGAGACTTTGTAGGAATCAGGAAGATAAGAACATTTTGAAGCCTTGATTTAACATAGCTGAGGTCTGAAGCATTTCACTACATCAAAACATCATTTAAATACCTTCTCTTTAATAACTAATAATTTCAGGTTGTAAGGTTCAAGGTCATGAGCGAGATCTTCTATAAGTGTGCTGACTTTTATAGTATAAGAAATTTGTCATGTCATACTATTTCTTGCCAAAAGTGAGGTTTTTGAGACCTATTATTTTGCTAATTACAATAGTGGGATTAAAACTTGGGTAATTTTTATTTTAAGATGTGATTTGCAGTACTGTACTAAAGTTACAATTCTGCATAACAAAACTGAAATGGATTTTTTATGAACCCACTTAAATTTTGAGGCCATTAAGTGTTGTTGGGTCTCTGTGATGATGTGGTTGTTCTTTCAGTCCAAAGTGGGCATGTCAAATAGGAGCAGTGGGAACAGTGATTGTGCAGTGAAATTACTATAGCTACATGCCCCAAATCTCTTTTTGACTCTGCACTGCTTAAATTCCTGCTATAATTTGATATAAAGCATATATCTCAGTGTGGGATTTTTTTCTTACTGTTTTTTCTTCTGCATTAGACTTTGCAGTGATGTGTGAGTTACTGGAACAAATATCTGTCCTGTGCATGTTGTGTGGGGCAGTTTGGTCCTGCAGCAAATCCATAAACTAGGGAATACAGAGACACAAGTTCTATCCTCACACCTTCTGCTAATGTGCTGCTGCTTTTGGGTTTCTTATTTCATCTCTGGCAATTCTCCTTCTCATTTTTGATTTCTTTATGTACAGTGTTTGTATTAATTGTACCCAGTTCTTGGAGCTAGTGTGAACCATAAAGATAGCAAAAAGTTAATCTGCACAAGAGTTCTTTGATGGTTTGAAAGCCATAACTCTAGTGTTATGTACAAAGATGGATTTTTGTTGATGCTTTGAACTGTGCTCTCACTTGTGTTGCAGCTCTGGTGGTCAGCACCGCGTCCGCTGGCTTTGCCATGGCCCCGGTCCCTTTTGAGCTCACCCGTTTCCTGCTCGCCTCCCTTGGAACTGGCCTGGCATCCTGTGCTGCCAACTCCATCAATCAGGTCAGTCCATCTCTTCATCTGTACTGCAAACTGGTGTCGTCCTGGCTTCTGAAACGCTGCCAGAAGTGTGACTGGATGGCCAGGAGTGCTGTGCCTTCAGCTGCTGCCTGAGCTCTGAGCTGCTAAAACTGACACCACAAAAGTAATATATGTCTGAGAATTTAAGTGGAGTTGCTAGGCACAGTGTGTTTATATAGAATAGAGTTGATGAGCTTTTAAGCCTCCCAGTAATAATGTTTATCTTGGTAATACCCAAGCCTGGGTCCCTGGAAATGGCAGGAAGAACTGGGTAATTGGAGTGTAAGAATAGCTAATGGGGCTCCAGCCTTATGGGCTAGATTCTTCGGTTGTGTTATTGTATGACCTTGTTGGATCTGTCTTAATAGTGGCTCAGATCCACTTAAAACATCTGTAGTGGGACTTCAGTGGGATTTTGTCCAGGCTGGGATCGTGGTATCTCCTGCATATCTGCAGAACGAACTGAGAACCTCCGTTGTGTGGAGGTTGTCCCATGCCAGAGATGTTCCAGGTGCCTGAACTTGAGCTTCCCTGTGTGTGTCAACATGCCTGTGGAGCTTGATGCTGATCTTGGCTCTCCTGCACTCAATTGTGAAGCACAGTGGCTCTTGGGCTGTCCCTGCCTCCCAAAGGAAAGCCTAACTAGTGAACAGGTAGTAACACTTGTGGTGCTGAATGGAGTTTCAAAGTGTAGTAGCCATGGTCACTTTCAGTTGTAAATGTGGCCTGGAAAAAGAAGGAGCAGGAGCAGTGCCACTGTTGACAGCACTTTATGGTTTCAGCAACCACTTGTGACTTCTGGGACTCCAGTAGTGGAGGTTTCCTGGGATCCACATGCTGGAGTCAACTTGGTTGAGTTGGGCTCTTTGATCTTTACACTTTGTAACACCTCAGTTGTAGGCATGTGATGTGTTTTTCAGGATTGCACCCATCAGCACACATTTTGCTCAGCCTGAAGTAAGTCCTATTTACTGTTTTTACAGGTTTTAGTGTTTTGTTCACTGAGCTTAAAACTGGGGCAGGCAGCTAACTCTGTTTTCTCTGCAAAATGGGAAGGATGGTGCATGATTTTTAATTGCTTGGAAATATTTAGGTAGCCTGCCTAACTTGGAAACACATATATAGCCTTGAAAAATAATTTTAAATAAGTCTCACTATTTTCTGAAGAATACGTTTAGTGCATATTTTTTACACAAAGGCTGGGTAGAAAGGCTGTCATGCCTAAAGTGAAGTTTTGCTGGGTTTTGATACAAATTTAGATGTACCCTTTTTTTTCTTCCTTTTTTTCCTTCACTACCTTTTTAATATTAAAAAATAAATTTATGGGTTATTTATGGGTTTGAAATATTTACTGTCACATGTACACTTTTGATGTGGATACTACTGAATGAAGAGAATTAATGATGGTTTATCTAGAAACTCCTGTGCAACTGGTCTTGAGATTTTGCTAGATCTTCTGAGAGGTGGCATTCCCACACAAATAACTGATTTTCTTTGTCTTCAGCTTCTGTTTATTGCTCATTTTGTCCCAAAAGTAGGCAGTTTTTAAACTCTTGTAAGCCATTTCTTAAACTCTTGAAGTACTCAGAAGTACAGGAATTCTGTGCTGTAATTTGGAATTGGACACTTGGGATAGGAAAGGGGAGTTAAGAGGAGTGCAGTAACTTTGTGCTACGTCTTGTAATTCACTCTTTACTCACTGCAAGTTACTCCAGCCTCACGGTGTGTCAAATTGCCTTTCGCAATTTCAGCTGAACACTTTAAATTTTCACACTCGCTCATATTGACCCACTTTCCTGTGTAGAGAGACCTTGAAGGCAGATTACTCCTAAAAAAAATAAAGGAGCGGAGTTGGTAAGGAAGCAAAAGGAAAGAGCTGTGCTTGGTGATCTGTTGTTTATCAATGGATCCTTTCAGTCATTGAGTGCCTTTTTCCCAGTGTTACTGTGTCTAAATTGGCTGGGAATTAAATTTTCCATAAATACTTAAAGCTTGGGTAATCCATCTCGACCGTTGGGAGGGAGCACATTTGACTTGGAACTTCCTTTATTGCTACTTTCCTCTGTCCATTGCTCCCCATACGCATCCCCTTCTCTGGCAGCTCATGACTCATGTTTCCCCTGTTGCTCCTCTCTGTCCCTTAAGGACCTTTTTATATGATAACCGTCTTTCCGCTTCCCAAATTGCTATAAATCTGTACATCTTTAAGGGCAACTCATCTTTCCCACTCCTCGTTTCTCTGATAAATCTATGTGCACAGTCCCCCCGTATGTCATGGGAAGGTGAAGTGTGAATTGTGTAAGATTCTTCCCTGTGATTTAGGACAGGATGTGAGGGGCCTAGTGCTGTGAAAATGTGATGAAGATTCTGTAAAATTCATGGAAGTATTGATAGAAACTTGTAACTGGTCAGGTTCTGAGGTTTTAGGGGGTTTTCCTTTTTTTTTTTTT